>DWPV01001834.1:0-19121 GCA_018251915.1 Urbanus proteus proteus
AAAACAAAGAAGGAGCCCTGCATGTAGATGTATGGGCCCAAACGTAAACAAGGAACGTTTTACTAAACGTAACAAACTCGTACAAAGGGTAAACACAGATCATATTCAGTTTTAAACGTGTCACATTCATAAGATTGCTTTCCTAAACCTTCAGTAACTGACTTAGGTATTATTACCCGCGTTCAATATCTTTTTCAGCTTTGCCTTAGTCTATTCTTAGCCTACCTTGTAACTAGGGATGTTACGGATATGAATTTCGGATCTCGATACGGATACTGATATGTGAAAAAAATATTCCTGTTTCGGATTTGGTTACGGATATGAAATTATTTCGGATAGTCCAATAGTTTTGGTGAAGGATACGGATTTCCATGGAGTAGTAAAATAAAAAGAAAGTGTGTACAATGAAGTAATGATTTACTATTTGCAATTAAGAAACGTATATAGTTACTATATTGGCTCGGTCGTGAAACCTGTCTTATGTACATATTACGTATACTTTAACTCCACCACTATCCGAAATTATTCAAAACTAATATCGAATTCGGTTACGGTTTCGAATAGTTATTTATTTCGTATATCCGATATATATATTTCGTATATAGTTTCGCTTACGGTTACGCAGCTCCATAACATCCCTACTTGCAACCTACCAGTGCTAAAACTTAATATACTTCCCTTCCTTAGTCCTGTGGTATTTTGGAGGCTCATGATTATGTGTAAAGTTGTATTCAACCAATTTCTTGCGGGAGTCCATTTTGACCTTCGAAGGGCACTTATTCGCGTATCTACTGGAACAGTACCATTGATGGGAGTTTTTGCTTGCTTTGTAGAAGGTAAATTTATTGATCATGATGAGGAAGCCGCCGCGATGGGAATCAATGTATTCGTATGGAATATCTGGAATAAAAAAAAGTATTCATCGTGCAAGAGCCTGTTTATAATCTGACAAGTTTGCTCGGTGGTTACCGTTAAGATTTTCGCGAAGAAAGTTTTGGGCACGATTCCTAGTTAGGCGGAACATTAAATTATTCCTTGAGTTGGACGACTCTATACTTCTCTTCGATACAATCTAGTAAGCAAGGCGTAGGTGGGAGATGCTCGGTGCTGAAGGAGAATTAACCGCTCCTTATGAATAAGTCAGATAAAAAACTCCTAATTTTTTTTCTAAAATATGATTCTATAGGTATTTGCAAAATGTTACTATCTCTAAATACTGGACTGGACCGACTATCCCTTACCCATCCACGCTAAGATTCTGCTACATCACTACTTAAAGTTTCATTTGCCTGTAAATAATCCTCATTTTGACTGAGTATTTGAATTTATCTAACTCCTATAATCGACCAGACACTGTATATTTTACATGGCGTTTTAAAAGATAAGTTTAATTCATTATCCTTTACACAAGAAATAAAATATCTTTTCCATGCAAAAATATATTTATGTTCAAAATCGTACAAACCTGTGTCAGGATAGTCAGGTTATAAGGTGAATTAAAATATTAAGAAATAAAAGAATGTTAGGTAAAAGCAAATTGTTAAAGACATAAGAATACAAAGTTGTTGTTTTAATTCTTACCGATACGTACAATCATACGAGTAGATGATATAAATTACATATATGTACTTAAATTATTAATGTGCTTTCGCCTGGGTCCTACCATCTTTCCCGAAACTTGACTTAAAATTATATGTAAGCAACCTTACTGTTTACTTATTACCAACCAATCTATGGAAGAACGTATGGTATGCTCCATTGTCTGTTATTCTCTTTGAATTCTGTCGCTGCGGCGACGACTATTTGAAACACGATTTGTTTCTTTACTTTTATAGTTCCTTGGTGGTAGATGGTTATGATCCAGGTAGTATTCAACCAACTGGCCGGAGCTATTCACCCTGACCCTGGACGTACATCCCGTGGGGTACCGGTACGAGCAGTACCAGTGAAGGGGCTTCACGCCTACCCTGTAGAAGGTGAAGTCCTGCAGCTTAAGGAGTAGGTTACCGCTGTGCGATACTATATATTTGACGGTGAAATCTGGTACAAAAAAAAGAAATATATTTTAGCACGTAGCATCTTCAAGGCCAGCGTGAATAGTGCTGTTTTGTGAAGATGGGGAAAGATTGAAAGCAAAGGAAAACACGTTTTTAGGCAAACGAGAGTAGATTATCTATGCAAACGAACGCAAAATGGCGCTTAAATAAACAGTCGACACGTTGGCCTTAGTGGCTAAAAACTCATGCGATGCAATACGGAGCGAAGAGACACGAGCGGGATGAGGCAGTATATGTCATATATATGACACTCATATTTATTAATTTAAAAGGTTTGCAGGGGCTACAATACTAATTTTACAAATATGAATTAACCTATTTAAAAACGAATATGTAATATATTAAGACACCGCATGCGCAAACAATAGTACATAATATATAATTAAGAAAAAAATTAATTCTAGGTTTGAAGGTTTACTAGGTTTTATTTCCCTGTCATAGCATCATACCAGTTTTGGATATAAAAACTTATTTGCACTGTACTAACTACTACTACTAAAAACATTTCAAATGAAAACTGTACAAAATACCTTTATTAACCGTTCTAAGGTAAATTGAAAATGAAAACATCTAAAATGAAAGACCCAAAAATAAACCAAAAATTTTAATACATACATATAGTATAATCATAGATACATAATATTCACGGGAATTAATTATATCGATACGTTATGCATAAAAAAGACGCTTTCGACACTCATAGCTCCACAGTAGGATTGTCACACACACAAAAACAAATACAGAAACACCCAGACCCAGAACAGAAATCTAAATTCATCATTCCGATATCAGTCTGGCCGGGAATCGAAACCGGGACCCACTGCGCGACAGACTAATATGGTGACCGCTCCGCCACGGAGGTCGTCAAATATTAATAATCCAATTTATATTTAAGTGTACAATGTTAAAGAACAAAGGTTCGGAAGGCAAGAGTTTCTACATTTCTGACACTTCAACATATTAAAATTTTATATACACACCATCCTTACTTTTATAGTACCGTGGTGGAGGATGGTTATGATTCAATGAGTGTTCCACCACTTGCTCGAAGTCATCCAACCTGATCCTAGACATGCACTTGGTGGAGTATCTGCTCGAGCAGTAATATTGCCGGGACTTTCCAACCCTGTAGAAGGTAAACTTCTGCAGCATAAGGAGCTTGCCACCTCGAAGCGACTCAATGTATTCAATGGTGAAATCTGGTACCGGGAAAGGTAAAAAAATAGTATTAAGAATGTTATCAGTGGAAGTGTTCTACATATGCTGTGTAACCTGACTGAAGGTCAGTCTTCCAGGAAAAAAGGTGAGTGAGAAGATTATTGACAGGCAAACATGCCTTTCCTTAGAAGCTTCATTAATATTGTATACTGTAAAATCTGTAAAAAGGCAATTGTTGACGGAATTGGACATTGAATCGCTAATTCCTAACGTTGAAAATTTATTTCTAATTTTAACATAGAGGCAGGTATATGGTACATAGTACATACCTATAATAAATTATTACAACCTTTTCGTTTTTAAAGTAAATAATATATTTAAATTAAAATCTATTTACACAGATATTACAAAATATTATTTACAATTAACATTGTAACCATAGTTAACAATTTAATAAATATTTTTTAAAGACTTCACTCGTCAAGTTGCTAAAGTTGTTAAGTTGCAAAGAAAACATGATAAAATTGCTAAAAGAATACATTAGGTTTTCAAGTAGTGAATGAGGTTTTTATTCTCTAATACAGTGGTTCTCAAACTTTTTTGAGGGCGGAGACCTTTTTAAAACTAAATTTTTGACCGAGCCCCAAAATAAACAAAAAAGTTACGTGCATTCTTTTTATAATGGGTAATCACGTTACAATGTAAGTGTATACTTAATAAAAGAAAAATAATCTCATGGAGCACACTTCGAGAAGGCCTGCTCTAATATTATAGTAGCTTCTTCCATACACATTTAGTTTTTCGTGTACAACAAATTGCAAGTAAAGTGCTTTTAGTAAAAACCTTTTCTAAGCCGTGCGGATCTAAGGCAGATGCGCCGAAGGGCCAAGTTCAATTCTAGACTAGGCGGAGAAAGTTACCAATCTTTATTTGTTACCATTGGACATTCATAGTAGTCTGTATTTATGTATATCTACACCACTGCGTCCGGAACGTAGATTTTTTATAAAGATAAGACATACTCATTCCCATCGTAAATCACTTTATTATCTTTTCTCTCCTGTAATCCAGGCAGATGGTTATGATCCATGTTGTATTTCTTTACATATGAAAACTTGTCGAGAATCACCTGAGCCTTGCATTTTAGGGACCTTCGCTTCGAACAGTACCACATACGGGACTTCCAGCTGTCAGAATACGAGTAACCGTCAAGTAGCATCACGGATCCACCGTTCCTGGTAGTCGCGATTTCGTAAATTAAATCTGTAACATACAAGAGAAATAGTTCAACAAAAGCAAAATACCTAGAGACGACGCCATTTTCCCAATTTGCAAAATTATCAACCCGTTGACTTTTAAGTACAGTAAAAAAGTTATACTTTATTCTAAACTAGATGTTACCCGCGGCTTCGCACGCATTAAATAAAAAAAAAAGCATATAAACCTTCCTCTTGAATCCTCATCAATCTACTAAAAAAACCGCAACAAAATCCGTTGCGTAGATTTATTGTTCTAAGCATACATAGGGACAGACAGCGGAAAACGACTATGTTTTACACTATAGTGATTTCTATACGATCTTAAATATCCCGTTTGTTTTAATGTTTTCTGAAAATATTATGTAATTCAAATATAGAGTAGATTCTAAAGCATTTTTCTAGGGGGTTACAGAAATATTAAAGAAATAATAATTTCAACATCTTTATTAATAAATTTATTAGCAAATTAGTAACAACGTCAAACAAATATTAATATCTACAAACAATTGTTTCTTAATTAATCCTTGTGAATAATTTGTACCGGTAATACAGTATTACTCTTTCATTATGATTTACTATTGTTATTTCTAATCAAATAAAAGAAGCAACGTCTATGGATACTAGTCATTGAGTGGCCAGCCTTAGTCCTAGCCTGAAGTGGCCACTAACGCCCACATCTGTAATCAATCCCAGATAAGATCAATGTCTTAAATAGGAATACCACAGACGCGTTAGCCCTGAGGACTGAGCTGGAACGCCTCGGATAAGTATATCTCCCTCACCTTCAGACCAGAACACAGTAGTGCTTAACACTGCTGTTATAAGGCAGAAATATGTGTGGCGGTGGTGCCGCCGGCGTCCAACTACATGGGGTTCTACCACCTTCTGTTGTTTCAGGCAAGTTGCCATCTTCTGTTTTTTTGTTATTGTTATGAATGTTTTGTGCATGTTCCAGGCGAGCGTGCCCCCGCTGGGGCAGGACGCGGCGGCGGCGCGCTGGCGGCGCAGCACGCTGGCCAGCAGCAAGCAGGTGGTCACCTCGCAGATCGCCGCCATGAACGCCGCCACCGCGCAGGTCGTCACGCTCACTGCCGGTGAGTGGTGGCCTACTGGTGGGAGCTAGTGTAGTCGGGTGATTGTGTGGTTGGGCTCGAAGGACTAAATGTAGTGGGGTAGTGGTGTGATCCGGCTCGCAGGACCAAGTGTAGTGGGGTGGTGTTGTGGTCCGACTCGCAGGACCGAGTGTAGTTGGATGTTGATGTGATCTGGCTCGCAGGATCAAATGTAGTGGGGTGGTGGTGTGGTCGGGCTCGCAGGACCGAGTGTAGTCGGGTGTTGGTTTGATCCGGCGCCAAGAACCAAATGTAGTGGAGTGATGGTGTGATTCGGCTCGCAGGACCAGTGTGTGGTATGACACTGAGACGATTCAATACGGAATACGAAAAGAGACACATCTCCACGATTTGGTGTGAAAGACCACTTGTATTATGACCATGAGTCCTAAGTAATATTTTTTTTGTAAAACCTTGGGCTTAGAATGCCGGAAATATTGTTTTAAAGTTGTAAAATATGATTATTTAGTTATCGATGTCTTAGCAGATCCGAATTTATTTTAATAATAAATACTAATTTACAAAAAAATAGAATTACTAAAGTGTCTAAATGATGTGTTAATAATGTTTTTATTATTTTGCAGGCCCTACAGAGGAAGTGGACCACACCGCCGTCGGCGCCGCTATTACCACCATCACCACCAATCTACCAGAAATGACTAAAGGTGAGTTTATATTTTATGCTTTTTTCAATGATTTTGTACATTTTTTGACTAGTCATTAAAACAAGAATCGAAAATATAGTAGTACATTTTTTTGTCTTTTTAAAATAATCTAGCCTACTCCTTATTTTAATAAAACTCTTTCATAACATTTCATTAAGATTTTCAAATTATAGGTGCATATCATCAAACGAAAAATATAAAAAAATACTTAAACTTCTTTATGTATACATAATCCAGTTATTATTTCATGAGAACGTCAAAAAAAAGTTAATGGAACGAATAATTATTTACACGTCTCTATGTATAGATAATCCAGTTATTATTTCACGTAAACAAAGACATTTACAGAACGATTCTTTCGTTCTTAAAATAAAATTTCTTTAGAAAGTGTTTAGTATACGATTGTATAATCCACCATATTGTACCAGGCGTCCAGATGATAGCGGCGTTGATGGACGACACCGACAACGGCGACCGACTGTTAGACGCCACTCGCAAGCTGTGCAGCGCTTTCAGCGATCTGCTTAAAGCGGCCGAGCCTGATACTAAGGAGGTAAGCGACTGTTATATACACTGGCCTAATGTTGCTACGTGGCATTTCATAAAAAGTTGAAGGTAAGGTAACACAGCAGCGCCAAACACTGCTGTTATTAGGCAGAAGTAGATGTGGCGGTGGTGCCACCGGAGTCGAACCACAATGCATTCTTGTTTGCACAATGGTAACAGCAGTGTTAGGCGTTGCTGTGTTCTAGTTTCAACGGTGTGATAAGGGAGACTAACTTATCTGGGGTTGATTACAGATGTTCATGAGAGGCACTGGTCATTAATCATATGGATATAAAAATATTTTCCTCTTGGGTAAATTACTATATATTAAATTTCATGAACAGGCATTCTATATTTGTTAAGAAATACACTTCAATATAAATATTTTATATACAACAATTTGTTAGAAAATATACTTAGTAACACAACAAAGTTTATATAAATTCAATCAATCTCTTTTTATATTCCAATGAAATATAATCACATAAAAATTACAGTTAAATTTCGATTATGAAAATTAATTATATGAATGACTCCATTCCAGCCACGCCAGAACCTCCTGAACGCGGCGTCCCGCGTGGGCGAGGCCTCCACCTCGGTGCTGCACACCATCGGCGAGGAGACCGAGCAGGACAAGGAGACCCAGGTAACTAGCCCTAGCGACGACCGCAGGCCCAGGAAGTCCTTCCTCTACAGGAAACTCAACTACTGCTATGACAACTTCTACAAGGTCTTCTTTGGTAAGGACAAGCAGGAGTACGGCGCTGACTTCGAAACAGATATGTCCGATGATGAGGATTATACCAAGATTAAACACTACGAAGATGATGGCTTGTATGAAGATATAGACACGACCAACAATTGGGGTAAGATGTTAGATGTTATACAGGAAGAATCCGATAGTGACTACTATAGGAGCGTGGATTATTGTAACGCTGTCTTCAGACAAGGTAGACCAGTCTCCATCACTGATATAAATCAGAGCCTAAACGCGAGGGACAGTAAGGTCAGCAAAAGCAGTGATTTCGAAAGCATTCTAGAGAATTGTGAAGGTTACTTGGAAAGTACGGATAGCAAAATTAACACCAAAAACGAAAATATAGATGCTGATAGTGATAATCCTAAACTCTATCCCAAAACAGTCTCAGATAAAATTTTCAACTTCAAAAAGGATTTCTCCAATCACGATTATGTTAATATCAACTTTGATAATACTAAACATGATTACTCAAATATCAATCTTGATAGGCGAACTAAAAATGAAATTTTAAGGGAGAAATTTTTTATGTCGGACTCTACTAACGATAAAAACGATATTAACGATAGATTTAATCGATTCAATGAAAAAAAGATAGAGTGTCATAGCATTAGGAATGATATCACTAAGACCGGACCAGATATGAAAGTTTCTGGTGCTCTAAACATGAAATTAATTAACTTAGACAAATATAACAGAGTTTTGACAACAACGGAAACGTTTATGGAGACAGCCGAAGCTAGTTTCACTAAAAACGAACTGAATAAACATCGCGATGACTTTGAATCGTTCATAAAACGTAGCGAGAAGTATTATACGAATGAAGTTAGGGATAGGAAGACCACAGTCACGCTTAACAACGAGACAGAGGTACCTAAGGGCAAGACCGAAATACGTATATTCTACAATCCAACGTTTTTAGCGACCGGTGACGAAAACGTAAGAGGTTTTTGCGAGTTTTGTAGGAAACGATGTCCGAGATCAGAGCGCAAGTGTTGTCCCAACTGTATATGCTTGGAGTTGGAATTGAAAGCGGTTTTCAAAGAGAATTGGTTGAATATTTTACTGATTTTAGCGCTCATTTTTGTAATCCTTGCTATTTTTGTGCAATGGTTGTTGGAGAATGTAGGCTGTTTCGATAGTAGTGGAACTGGTGACGGTGAGAAATGCTTTGAAATGTTCTGATTACTGAATGATTTATCAGTTTGTCCTAAACGAAACGAAACAGATTCCTTGGGCATATTTTCTGACATTACATTAGTTTCAAAATTACTTTAAAAAGACACTTTAAAAAACAATCATCACTTAACATCAGGTGAGATTGAGGTCAAACGCGCGCCTATTCTAGTATAAAAAAAGAAAATTCTACACTCATATACCCCCACAGTAGGATTTTCTCCTGTGTCGTGGGTGCCATGGACACACAAAAATGAATACACAAACATCCAGACCCAGAACAGAAATCTAGACGCGGGTCGTCAAGTTACTTACTTAAGTTCTTTTTTACATGGAGGCTACAATAGCTACAGTAATTCTTTGAAAATACGAAGTATATGCCATTAATCGGCTCTCTTTGTAAAAATAATGGCAGTGTTGCCAGAAAAGACGCGTTTCTTAAATATCTGTGGGCGTAACTGTAAATCCGTTCCTACCTTCTATTTTCATTATTCAATACATTTTGATGTAAAAAATAAATTCCCTATTAATACTTCTTCAAATCTCGAAAATAATGTTGAAAATTTCTATTTACGCTTTAAAAATAGATATTTTCAAAAATTGAAGCTGATGTGTTTGAAAAATACTTACGATTATTGAAAAATGTAAGTTGTACGGAGTCGTATCTCGTTGGTATTAATTATGATAACAATTCAAAGTAACATCACGTTAATTAATCTAAATATATTTAAAAATAATCAAATTTGTGTCCTAAAACACTAAATTCTTGCCATGTATTCTATACATTATGGAGAGACTATTAAAGTACTTATTTATTACATTAAATATTACAAAATGAAACTAAAATACCAGTAATACATTTTATCTTCGATATTACGTCCAAAGAAACAAAAATATGTTACGTAACATTTCGTTAACAATGACAATGTTACATCGTTTTCATGGTAACAATAACATCTTTAAAAAATTAAAGACTTCACGAAATTGCAACTAATAGAAAAGTCTTCGACTTTTTAAAAATAATCATTTAAAAATATTTACCTTTAAGTATTATACCAGGTTATAATAACTTGAAGGTTTTCTACGTAGCTTCTTAAGTGGTGTGGGCCCAATAATAATAATTATGATAATGTTCTCGAATAATAATATATTAATGCATAATATATACAAATATATTTAATATATCGATAATCGGACGATCTTCTCACTTACTTTGCTGTCATTTTCCTTAGAATCTAATGAGAGATTTTTTCTGTACTTATTGATCATGCATTTGATATTCTTTAACTTTCGAAATCTTGTTTTGCTCAGTAAAAGTCCATTAAAATCGGTGCAGCAAATTTTGCTAAAAATCTAACAGACTACTGGTTTCTTTGATTAGTAAATTTTCTGTCTCGCTCTTATAAAATCTCTCTTTCTCTTATAATTTTTACTTCCGGTAAACTTTACGTCATGAATTCTAAAATAATATATATTTGAAAGACAAATTAAATAAATGTGTAAGGAAAAAGACTGCGAAATGACAAGTCCTATTTATTTTTAGATTTTAAGGTTAAATAGTTGACAGTCGGGAGTTATTTTTTTAACTTATTTTTTCAACTATCAATTAACTATTTTTCACTCAACATACATCACAGCTATGTTCTAGTCTGAACGATTTGCGAAGGCAGAGATTAGAGATTTTTCAAACCAACAATTTCAGATGAGACTCACTCATGACTTACTTGGAAGATAGTAGGCGCAGTGACCATTTTTCATTACTTTTATGACATAAAAAGAAAGAGCTCCTTAAATTCTTAAATATTAATTTGGTACTTATAGTGCTGCATTTTAAAATGAAATACATATCACTTATTTTTTTTTAACCGACTGTCAACTTTAATATATTTTAAGTATACACATGTTTTGTTTTTATTTTTAATAATGAAATATTATTTGTTAACCTTAATTTTAATCTAGTCGTAATGTTTTTTTTTTGTTATTTTAAAACGCAAAATTAGCAGCTGATTTATTTTGGTTTTTGATTTTGTTTGTCGCCATATAAAATCCGTCCACGGTTCAAAAATTTTAAAAGTTCCTTTTATTATTTAAATTAATAATTTAAGTTTGTTGTCATTGGTTTATTGTCGCCATTTTGTTTTCTGGTCAGAATCTCATTATATTATTACGTAAGCTTTGTTCAAACTTTACAACGAATGATAATTCAATCATAATCAAATCGAACACTATTGCATATTGTATAAAATTTCATATGCGTTTACATCCTAACAAACACTATATAAATCCATTAAATCATTTAATTAAATATAAAAATTTAGGGAGTATTATTACTGATCTAATGCTATCATACTTACAACTTATGCGCATTAAAATACAACAGTAATTTAATATACAAAAATACAATTTCGTGTTAGTTTGAACAAAGTTTCTAGTGGCAGCTAATATGTTAATATATCATTTATTTTTAAGTTTTTTTTTTGGTTTCGGGTTTCCATTTATTGTACAGTCAGCATCATCAATATGTGTTCAATGTTTTTATTACATTATATTAATAATGTGTACATATTTTTTGTGCTGGTTGCTCTAATTTGGTTTGTGTTATTATTAAGTTTTTTTTTGTTTTACCTTTTTAATTTAAGCGCCTCGGGATGGTTAATTCCTTAACACTATTTTTGTCATTTTTGTTGTTTATAATTTACAATCGTTGTTATTAAAATAAAAAGTACATTTCTCGATTTTGTTACTAAAATTATAATATTATTGTGCTAAATCTCATTAAAATTATAATTACTATTAGCACAAAAAATGTAATTTCGAACACAAAAATACTGAAAAATGCTGATTAGACTAATTGAAATTAAAAGTAATTAATATGAGCCTAAAAATAAGTGTCATGCTGTACATATGAGCCATATGAGTTCCATCGTAATAAAATTAAAATCCTTATGTATTTGTTATATTAAAATATCACCCAATTCCCTTTTTACAGTCTTAGCACAGGCTTACATTATTTAACATGACTTGAAATTATTATTTTACTAAAATAATGTAACATTATTTTGAGTAAAATAATAATATCCAGTCATATTTTAATATGAACTTGTACAGTTACGCAGTAACATAAAAAAGTTTACACGATAAAAGTGCGATTTTGTAATATAACAAATACATCTGAAATTTGACGCAATGTTACACAGCCGTATGTTACGTAACATTTCGTTAAAAATGCGATTGGACTCATAAATTTAACAATAAGTTAACGCTTGCCAACACGTGCCGGTTTAAAATATTATTTTTGTTAATACATTTGCTTTTATAATCAACTTGGGGTTTTTATTTACGACTAACTGTCCGCAAAAAGTGAATGTAGTGGCAAAAATAATAATAACATCACATTAAAAATGTTACTAATACTTCCCCCTCTGTGTTCAGACGCTTAATGTACAGTCGATAACAACTTGTGTTTACTTTAAACTATTTAAAAGTCAAATAATTATGTTCTGTTTCGCTTAAGTCTCTTATGTAAATAATAATATTTCTAATTTCAAGATAAGTTTTAAACAATCATTATAAAGGCATTAAAAAAGATAATATTGTCCTTTGCAAAATGTTCATTTTGAAATTACTTAATGTTGTCTATAGTGTCTTTTAATCAAGCTAAAATTCAATTCATTATTTTTTTATACTTATTAGACTGACTGTACACAAAGCTCTGAATGCTCTACTTTTTCTGGTTAAAAATATATTGTATATTTATGAGTCCGTCGTAGACAAAGTACCGGGTTCGATTCCCTGGTAATTAGACGTCAAGTTTCATTAAATTTCTTATCCTTGTAATTTAATATTATAAAGTAGTAATGTTAACAATTCATCCAAAAATAAGTTGGTTGACAGTATAAAGAAATAGTGTCTTTTAGTTCTTTTGCAAGACATTTTTTTTATGTTATATCATCCAAAAGGATCTTGTCTAAAATTAGGATTAAGGCTAATATAGACTGAATTATGGTCTAACAACTAGTGCCATTGTAGCACATTTTAAGTTTTGTAGGATTCGTCACTTGATATTTTGAGGCACAATTCAACGTCAGATACGCAACAGGAGAATTATGGTGATGAATAATTAATATTCCATAAACTGTTGATGTAAAATAGGTCCCCAATACATCTTGTTAGTGCTGTTAGGTTAAGTTAGGTTAGGTTAGGTTAGTGCTGTTAGGTACAGTGCTGTTTGGTTTTAAGCAGCACCACTCCTTCTCGTCTTGTGGATGTGGTAACTGGCAACTGAGACACAACTTCCAGGTGTGTGATATCAGCACAGCCAACACCAACACGGATGTCTAGCGCAGTGATATTAATAAGACCTTTATTAGGTTTAAGTTTAGCAGTGGAGTTTAAAGGCATGAGGTGGACGGTATCACAAATGAAACAGGCCCCCAAAACATTACTAATATGCCGTTATTCCAATAAAAAAATTGAAATAGCGTGATACTTGATTTTGTCGACTTGTTCAGTTAAATTTTAGGTCGATCGTCGTAATTTTCGCCCTAGCTTAAAGACACTCGACAAGTCAACTAGCTTAAAACTGTCACCCTAAACTACCTAACTGTCAACTAAAGACCACGTTTGTTTCCAACAGGACATCCTGCTCTCCCTGGCGAAGGCCGTGGCTAACACCACCGCGGCGCTGGTGCTGAAGGCGAAGAACGTAGCGGCGCAGTGTCGCGACGAGCCGCAGCTGCAGAACAGCATCATCGCGGCCGCCACGCACTGCGCGCTCGCCACCAGCCAGCTGGTCGCCTGCGCCAAGGTTTGTAGCTATAGAAGACAGTTGCTGTACACCAAACACACTGTATCAGGCCCAGTTGGCACTGGTCAGGGTTGTAGCTAGCGCGTCGCCTGCGCCAAGTGGTAGCCACGGCGGTAGCTAGTAGCCAGGGTTGTGGCCCAACACCGCGATGTTGATGCTAAAGGCTAAGAACATCACATCTCACCCAATTGGCCCTGGCTTGAGGAGAGTTCAAGTCTGCAGGATTTCTTTCTAGCAGAAATGTGCGAGGAATCTTAGCGGGTTCTTCATCTCATGATAAGTGGTCACTACCCACCATGGATGTGATTAGTCTTACCGGAAATCAGCCTGAAGACTAAGCTGAAATGCTACGGATAACTTTTTCCCTCACACTTCGAACCAGAACACAGCAATGTTTAACGTGTTACAAAAAAGATGTGTAGGGTGTGGTGCCATCAGAGTCGAACCATAAATTGTTTGACCAAAATTAAAATTCATTTAATTTATCTACAATTTTCCACCAGGTGGTAGCCCCGACGCTGCACAACCCGGCGTGTCGGGAACAGCTTACCAGCGCCGCCCGCCAGGTGGCGCAGGCGGTGGAGAAGCTGGTGGCCTCCTGCAACCAGGCCCCGGAGGCCGCGCAGCCCGGCGTCGACCAGCTCATGGTCGCCGCGCAGAAGGTCACCGATGAACTGGAGCGGCTGCTGGCACACTGCGACCTTGGTGAGTGGATACCAGCTGATGCGTCAGGGTTGTGGTTGATGGAAAGTGGTTATGGGGTACTGTAGGTAAAGGGGATGTTGGGCAGTTTGATAAAATTGATGTACTGTTTGACAATCGAATAGAAATTCTACTTTTTTTTAAATTAAAGTTATGGTGGACATAATGGGTATGCCCACAACTATTCATTTCCTTTAGGGTTTTTACAGGGGTGTTATTTTTGAGGATATTTTTGGAGGATAAACATCAGATTACAAACGCAAGCTTAAATTTTGTTGTTTGCTGTCAAATTATATTTTCGAGGGCTGCAGCCACAATTGTTTTGGGGACTAGATTTGCTTTTGCAATGAGAAAGCTGATGATCAGTTTGATCGACTAATTGACTTTTTTGGTATCGATTACCTACGGACCTTAGCCGACTATTCGTGGGTTAAGGTCATAGTCCATCTCTACCAACACATAACCTCATTTCGTATGAAATTGACGTATTGTTCTCCCGTGTGGCAGCAGACCGTCGCGCGCCGGTGCTGTCGGAGCGCGCGGTGGAGGTGGTGGTGGCGGCCAGCGAGCGCGTGGCGGACGCGGCCGACGCGCCCGAGATGGTCCGCCGCGCGCGCCTGCTGGGCCAGGCCACCGCGCAGCTCATCGCCGACATCAAGGTCAGTGGTGGTGGTGGTGGTGGTGGTAGATACGCTAGGTGACACTTTCTACACTCAAGGTCAGTGGTGGTGGTGTTACATACGCTAGGTGACGCTTTCCACACTCATAGCGCCACTGTAGGATTCTCCTGTGTCGTGGGTGCCGTGGACACGCAGACGAATTCACAAACACCCAGACCCAGATGTGAAATCTAAATTCATCATTCAGATATCTGTTTGGGCGAGGATGAAACCCGGGACCCACTGCGCGTCAGATCGGTATGGTAGCCACTCTGTCACGTGGGTTGTCAAAGATAGATATAGAAAGAAGATAGATATAGATATAAAATAGATAAGACTTAAATGGCACCGCTCGCTTTCGTGTAAGTGGTAGGAGGCGACTGGGAGACAACATCCAGATGTCGGACAACAGCGTCTTCTTATGTAACATCAACACCCACACACACACACATGACACCAGCGGAGACTATTAGCAAAAATAAGTAGTACTATCGCTAGTAAACATTGTGGTAAAAAGAAACAGGGAAGTGAAAAAAGAAGCAAATGTACGCCCATAATAACCATTAAAATTAAAAACATTTTAATATTTTTATTTTTTATAACTTTTCCAAATTTTATAAAAAAATATGTCAAGAACAGTTAATTTCATAACTCTTAATTAATATCTTAATTAAATATCTCATTTTTATAAATCAAATCAAATCATAATAACCAAGGACATTCTACACTATAAATATTCTAAGTATGCACCTGTTGTATGTGCAGTCGGAGGCGGAGAAGCAGCCATCGGAGAACCAGCGCAAGCTGTTGGCGGCCGCGAAGTTGCTGGCGGACGCCACCGCCAGGATGGTGGAGGCGGCCCGCCTGTGCGCCTCCGCGCCGCAGGTGTGTAGCGAGTTGCCGCAACTCCGCAACAGATGGCGTTGGTAGCGTCCTGAATCACGCTAACGAAGTTTTTTAAATATCTGTTTTTTTTTTTCAATGAATTCAATTTTTTGAAATAGAAATGTAAATTCAGTGCAAATGCACTTAATTTCAGATGATGTGTATATGAGTAGTTTGCTAAATTTGGCAAAAGATGGCGTTAGTAGTGTCCTGAATCGTGCTATCGAAGTTTTTAAAGCATTTGCACTGTTTTTGAAGTATTTCTTGAAATAGAAATTTAATATAGATGCATTGTACATGTAATAGATTTTAGTAGAAGTTGATCACAAATGTTACATTCCTTAGTATATACTCTATATTGGTGAGTTTTAGGTAATGCAAGCCCAATAATAACATTAACATTTCTGTACCAGAGAGTTGGTTTATAACTCTTCAATTGTTTCTAAAACGATTCTTATAAGCATCACTATTCAATATGACGATTTGGTGGTTGTTTGTCTTTTAAAAATAACTTGTTCGATGCTCGCTTTAAAAAATAGATTTATTTGAAAATCTAAAATGCACTTAAGGTTACTATTAACGTTCCTGTTAGCCCTTGTAATCCTTATATATCTCGCCGTCTTCGTACGATAATACGGGTAATATCACAGTACGGTGTGATCCCCAGGACCGCACCCGGCAAGAGGAGTTACGTCGCGCGGCAGAGGAACTACGCTACATCACGGTGGACTACGCGCGCGGCCACGACGCCTCCGCCGCGCACCTGCCGCGGCTGCAGGTGACGTACCACACTGTACTACCTTGTAGTACACTGTATGTTGTACTACACTACACGATGTACTGCACTACGATACGTTAATACACCACAATACATCGCACTGGACTATACTTCAATGTATTGTATAATGATACTAGCTGAGCTCCGCGGTTTCACTCGCGTTGAAAAAGTATATATATTTCATCAAAATCGGTCCAATCGTTTAAGAGAAGTTCAGTGACATACACACTCACAGAAGAATTATATATATAAATATATCTATACAAATAAATAAAATTGAAGTATCTGTTTGTGATTTCAAAATAAAAACTTTTTACTCAATGCATATGAAAGTATATACGATAACTATAACAAAAATGGCAATTTAAAAAAAAAAATTGTCTGTCTGTTTGTCTGAGGTAATCTAAACGGCTAGACCAACATTGACAGGACTTTCACTGAAAGATAACTAAAGGTCTAAGGCGTAACATACGCTACATTAATATATGAAATAGCATTAGCACGCGCTTTATGCGCATGCGATTTCTAGCTGTGTGGTGTCGGCCCTGTATAGAATAGAATAGCACCACTTAGCTGTGTGGTGTCGGCCCTGTATAGAATAGAATAGCACCACTCCATCTCTTCCCATGGATGTCGTACGAGGCGACTAAGGGATCTACCAGGTAGATGGGCAGCAGCGTCTACTTGGGCATTTAACATCTTACTGCGACGGTCCCACTGGTTGCTGGGTTTGACACTGCCTGGCGTAATTCCCAAAGGTGTCACGCGTGGTGGTAAGATCTCCTCGTGGGATCTGCCTGGCTAGCTACCACCCTCAGGCCGAAGTCTACCGCTAATAACGACTTGTCGTGTTTCGGTAGTGTGCCTGAGAGCCAGTCTATCCCTCTATCCCCCCTACCCCATCCTCTTGCGGTGCTTCTGACGGCGCACATCCCGGGTCCGGTGGGTTCTTGAAGCATCGTTGCCCTTGGTGGCGTGGTGTATTGGCGCGGGGGCCAGGGAGACCCAGTGAAACGGTTGTCCGCTGGCCGCCCGCCGATCAGTAGGGGACCCGAACCCAGGTAACGCCGTTAACCTCTGGCCTGGGAGGCTGTCCCGCCAATCGGCGCAAAATCCTGTTGCGCGGCTACCTTGCCGGAGTAAGAGACCGGAGCGGAGCCAGGTAGTCGTGCACAGGGGGGACTGGGGGCCCTTCCGTCCCCCGCGCCAGCAACCCACATCACCGCCTCGAGCACGGTGTCACGGGACCTGCATCTTGTCCCGGGTGGTGTCGGCGGAGCATCGCAAATCCCCTCAAACTCCACTCTTTTTACACACAAAAACAAAATGGGAAAGCATAAAAAGAGAAAAGGTAACTCAGCGGCAACCCCCTCCACATACACTGTGGATATGTGCAACATCAGGGGGATCCATTCCAATCTGAATGCCGTCCATCACCATCTTGAGACGGCTAAGCCGGCTTTTCTCTTTTTGACGGAGACGCAGATATCGACCCCGGACGATACATCGTATTTGGAATACCCCGGCTACAATTTAGAACACGCATTTAGGCGTAGAGCCGGGGTATGTGTGTATGTACGGGGGGATATCTGCTGTCGCCGTCTCAGCTTCCTTGAAGACAAGGACCTATCCTTGCTGTGGCTGCGCGTGGACATCGGAGGGCAGACCCGTGTTTACGCGTGCCTATATAGGTCCTATAGCGGAGATGTGGAGACAACCCGCCTATTCGAGCACGTCCAGTGGGCGACTGACAGAATGCTGCAGCAGTGTCCCTCGGCGGAGTTAGTGGTTTTGGGTGACTTCAACGCTCATCATGTTGACTGGTTAGGATCCCGAATCACTGACTTCGCCGGGAGAACTGCGCATGACTTCTCTTTGGCATATGGGCTCACCCAGATTGTACCCAGCCCAACTCGGGTACCGGATGTAGAGACCCATACTGCTTCTTTGCTGGACCTCCTGCTGACTACACATCCTGCGAGCTACCAAGTAGTGATCAAGGCACCTCTTGGATCTTCTGATCACTGCTTGGTAAGTTCTGCTGTGCCCGTGTCGCAGTCCGTGGGGGCTCGTCCCCCTGGAAAACGACGAGTTTGGCACTACAAGTCAGCAGAGTGGGACGGATTTCGGGAGTTCCTGAGTTCGTACCCATGGAGGCGGCTTTGTTTCGGTTCAGGCGACCCCAGCACGTGCGCCGACTCTGTAGCCGACGTGATACGGCAGGGTATGGAATGTTTCATTCCAAATTCTGTCGTGTCCGTCGGCGGACGGAATCAGCCCTGGTTTGGGGGGTCTTGCGCTAAGGTGTTAAGTCTTAAGCAAGAGGCCTTCCAAGCCTGGGCATCGGCGCATGCATGCGAAGACCCAAGGGCTCCTGAGCTTCGAACTGCGTACAATGCGGCCTCCCGTTCAGCAAAAAAGCATATGGCCAAGGCGAAGTTTAGGCACATCGGCAAAATTGGCGAGCGGCTAGTTGGTTATCCCTCTGGGAGTCGTGCCTTCTGGTCGCTGGCCAAAGCTGTCGAGGGTAATTTCTGTCGTCCTTCACTTCCACCGCTGC
>DWPV01001835.1:0-19120 GCA_018251915.1 Urbanus proteus proteus
AACAAATTCATAGTTCAAATTCAAATTCAAATTCTTATTTATTCAAAGTTGATTCATATTGAACACTTTTGAACGTCAAAAACTCTACCACCATCTCGGAAGGTTTATTCGTTCGACTGTAAAATTGCCGCTACGTTCAAACCTTCAGGATACATTAGGTCCTGATATGATTGAAGTTGGTTGTAAAACAGGGTCATAACATAAGCGAACCTGTTACTTTTCTAAAAAATATTACCAAATAATGTTTATTAAAATATAACGAATACTGTGCTCCTATTTGTGGTTTCTTACATATTTCAAGGTGACCACTTAACATCAAATGAAATGAGTAGCCATTTACTTAAAAAATCTATAAACCACAAATCCATTGGAAACACGAAAGTGGTTCTGTAAGCAGGGACCTTTGTTACCGAGTCACGGTGGTAGCCGGCCATTACTAAACAAATATATTTCCATTACACCTGAGAGCGGGTCGCATGACTTGTAGATTGCGCGGGCGCATGCCTACGCGCCAGTTCCGGTGGAACAAGTTTAGGGCAAGGGTTGTGACAATATGTATGTGGTTTACAATTGATATTAGAATTGTATAGTGAAGGTTAAGAACAAGTTCACACTTACGTAAACTACGTAGGTAGGTATATGAATTCTCTAGTAATATTCACAGAAGTACCTAATTGATATCTGACAATACTTGGCTAACGTAGTGGACTTCAAAGCCCATTACGTTATGCAAAGTCACCCTGATCCAGTACCTCTTCTTGTTGTGGTATAAGTAAAGTTTTTATTTATTTTTTGTTTATTATGACTTAAATATGTATGTTTTATACGATATATAAGTAAAATTAATATGAATCTGCCCATAAATTAGTAACAAATCTGCACATAAATTCATAATAAATCTGCACATAAATTAATAATACATTTAATAGAGCTAATTAAAAAACTGTATGTGTATCCAACACCTTAAACCTCCAACCTAAAGTCCTTAGAAACCTAAGTAATATTGTTTTAAGTCCTTACATCAAAAAACTTTAATATTATTTCATCCCACCGAAAACAACTTTCTAACTAATTACGGATGAACAAAAACTAAATGATATTGTCTAAGGCTAGGTTTTGTTCTAAGGCGAACTAATTGTGTGTCCGACGTGCATCAATCACTGGACGGTACAACGAAAACACTGTTAGTTTTGCCGCCGAATTATTAATTACATTCCCACAAAAAACTCACACACGCCGCCGAAACGCATAAATTTCTTCCTTTTTCACCGCACAAAGGAGTCGGGCGCCCTACAATATAACACTAAACAGATTAACCGACGGACACGGTCGTCGCGGCATAATTTTTGGCGCCAGCAGTCCTGCCTCTAGATTAAACTAATATGAAAAGGAAATTGAGTAGAAAATGGATGAAGGTTCTATGTGTCATTAAGGATTGGATACGCTCCTCGAAAGTGCCGGCCGGCCGCATTTATTTGACTACACTTAATTGAATTAGCATTTCGGTAGTTTTTACGATCTGTTAGTAACGTTCGGAACTAAGTTAATGGGCACTTATAGATAATAACAATAACATTCACCTGACTATTGCTTTATAAACAAGCCGCTGGTTGTTTCCAAATTTATTAATAGTTTACTCTTTGTCATCGTCACGGCATGGATAAGGTAGAGTAAGTTAAATCTTAACTCTAACAATATAGAGCCGTATGTAAATATTGTTATATGTTCAGGTATCTCGGTATTTTATTACTCATTATAAATGTGTTTCCTGCTTTAGTAAGCCATAAATAAATATATAAGTGTATATGTGTTAACTTTAGGGAACTAGCTAAAAAGTAGGAATAACTTTGTACAAAGCTAAACTACTAGTACCTACATATCTTATTTTGTATTCATTTTTTAAATGAAATATACTTTGTCAACAGATCATAATAAGATATTAAAATTTTCAAAAAAAATAATCTAATGCACTTCATTAAATCATAAAAAATAATCAACAATTAATAAAGGAAACCGAATAATCTACTGACTTCAGAAACAATCACATGATATTCATAGTGGACTATACTATGAAACTATAATTCAAAAGGAGCAGGAAACAAAACGGAATTTCAGAGAGTAGTTTTCATAACGTGACCCCACACAAGGGTCCACTCGACCCTCCCGGGCGGGCGCTATGAATAGTAATGGAGACTAGGACTCCAGAGACGCAGCCTCCATCCGAATAGCGCTTATGGTGCGTGCTAAATCGACAATACCCCGGGGTACGGGCCTAATAGACCGTTTTATGAACTCACCTATTTCGACCGCGATTTGTTCTACGATTTAATCAAATGAACCGTAGCATTCCCTATAGCTAATAACGGTTTGTTTATATTACTAAATAAGGTTAGTCGTGTGTTTGCTTATAAGGATGTGGGTAGTCCGGATGTGTACTAACTTATAATAATTGCTTATTTAGTTATAATGAAACGTTTCCACTACCGAAAACTCGAAGTGAGACGACAGCTTGAAACAGCTGATGTGAACTATTGTATAGTAGGCAAGTATAAGTTAGGAACATGTTTACAAAAAATAACTTAATTTTAATCAAAACTAAACAAACGGATAAGGAAGGTTATACCTACAAGAAGATTTATATTAGTATGTTTAATAGAAGTGTTAATATAGATACCATTCCATGTTTGCATAGTTTGTGTGTTTCTGGTAGCGCTAGAGTCGATGTTCTTACTCATAATAAGTTATATATGCCGCTTAGGAAGTAATCTGTCAAACGGAATACATTTCAGTAAGCTTTAGTGTGAAGTTCTTAGAGATAGTTTGTTTGTAAGGAAGAGGTTATCGTGTGTTGAAACGAGCGGAGGTTCTTGCGGCTGAACTCACATTCATGAGCAGGTCCGGTGAGGAGGAGCCCTTGCCGCTCATGGCTTCGGCGGTGGAGGCGCATGTCACTCACTCACAGCACTCGCGAGGCGCGGCGCAGGCGGCGCGGGCGGTCTGCGTGCGCCGAGCGACCGCGACTGCCGCGCGCAAGCCCCCACCGCACGACGGAGCCCCCACCGCTACCGGCTGCCTCATTTCTCACTATAATTTGCGTGTTGCTCGTTTTTTACCATTATTACTCCCTCGTTTTGTTTTACGTATTATCGAGTGCATCCCGCTCACACCGGCCGCCATGCGCGGCGAGCGCCGCCCAGATAATAGCCGCGTGCAATTACGTCTCGGCCGCGCACCGCCACGCCACCGTACTTCCAGCCTAGCTACCCCGGTAAGGTAGCTAGCGCCATCTATTGACGAGAAGCTACACTGTTCTGCACGATTATCCTTAACACAAAAACTTAGTTAACCTAATATCATATTTAAGGATTTATTAAAATACATATATTATCAAAGTGTTATAAGAATTTACGAATACAAAGTAAAACCTCGACATAAATTCGTTAGTAAATTAAAACTAAAGCTTTCCATTCTTTGTATGCCTAAATGAAATATTTCATCTTACAAAACTAATTCTAAATATTGAAATCAAGTTCATTTTATATGAGTCCGAGTTTTTATATTATTCTTATAAATTTAATAAAATTGTGTCATAAAACTATTAAAATTCACATTTTAACCAAATCAAGGCCAAACATGTAAATAATGATTATTTTAGTTAACCATGTATTTAGGTTACATTCTAATCTATAATAACTAAAACTTTATTTCTTATTACGTCTACAATGCATTTCAGTTAATGAGGGCGCTACGAATTACGTAGCGCGGTGTAGCAATTGCGTAGCCTAATCAAACATACGCAAGACTTTCTACATAGGTTTTAATTAATTTTTTAATTTACCTCTTTTATGTAGAAAAATAGCCGACTCTCCATATTAATGGCATATACCTACATATATATGCATAAGGCTGAGTACAGTCTTAAATCGATCACAGATGCTTTGGCAATTTTCAGGAGTAACTTTTAATTTCTGTACGTATCCACCTTATCTTATCAGATATCCAAAAGATTGTCTTTTGGTTTTTTTTTCAAAAGAAACAGATTGCAATCATGAGGACATGACCGCATTGGAACTAAGTATCTATCTCCATTCTATTATATCTCAAATAAACGTTTTTATTGTTTAATATAAATAATATGAATATACTTAAACCATAAATGTAAATGTTGCTCTTAGCGTGAATAAAATTTGTGTTAAGTTTTCTACAGTTTTAAACGCTCTTTTCAAGCACCTGCGAGTAGCTGCGATAATACTAATACTAATATAAATAGCCAATATCGACCCATTACTCTCTCACTGCTAGGCACAGGTGTCCTCTCAGAGAAAGGAGGCTATTCTTCACCCCGCTAGCAATATCCAGATTGGCAGAATTCACAGCCTTGCGAACTTGTTTTTCACAAAGAACCTTAAAGACGCGTGGTTCCTCACGATGTTTATCTTCGCCGATTAAGAGTAAGAGTAATAAATTTCTAATTGCCTGCCCATTTTTTAAGAACTGAGAAAACAAAGGTGCCTGGGATAAAAAACCCCGGTCTTAGAGGTCAAAATCCAAAAAAAAGTTGACACTGTTTTAGTTAATAACTGTTAATTGTTTCGCTAATAAATGTTTGGATATATGAATAGTAACGATATTTTCAATAGCGGCTTTTAGCGAGTAATTTATACTCTACCAAGCAAGCGGCTAATATCTATTGCAAATATCCGTAAGTGATAGTGGTCACTTATTAAATATAGTTTGTGTTTGCTTCTGTATAAATTATAAGTGTTATCGAGAATATTTTTTATTATTGTGTGTATTATAGATGGTAGAGTTACTGATATGTAATTTAATATACAAAGTGCGCATTTAAAACAAATTGTCAATTTCAATTAAAAAATGTTACATTGATAGTTTTAAGAGTTATGTTTACCTCATAGGTCGGTAATTGGAAGCTGTGAGTAAAAATATTTTTTAATTCAATATTTTTTATTAAAATAAGTGTACATTTTAATCAGAGTACATCTGACTGGCAACACAATTGTAACTTAAACACTAAATATGGTAACAAACGATAGATTACAGGCACTGTTTGGGCTAATAACAAACGAAAATAGACAACAATTACCATTACCTAAAGATATCACTTTCAACTTCGACACAACACTGACATAGTTATGCAAATACGCAAATTACAATTTAGAAAGGTTATTGGCCGATGGCGACGGGTGGTTGGAAATTGTAATGTCCTTGGAATACCGCATAGTTATCCTTAGTAGCGCACTGGTATGTACTGATAGGTGTGGGGTACTGCTGATAGAAGCGATGGTCTCTTACTTGTGTTCGGGCATACAGTGCGTCTTGACGCATGTCGGAACTCCAACCTCCGTACATCATTCCACTGCCGAACATCGGGCCACTGTTATAAGCATTAGGCGTGTTTGGAACCACTTGAGGAGCAACTGCACCATAGTTAACTGGGATATGCTTCGGCGGACTCGGTGCCATCACCGTTCCGATATTTGGGCTCCCGATCGCCACAGAAGGTGCCGTAATGTTATTCGGAACTGGAGTCGGCAAATTTTCCACTTTCTCCTCAACAGGTTTCGTAGATTCTCCTTTTTCCTCATCTTTAGACTTCTTGCTCTTTCTTGAAACATTCGCGTGAGTTTTCACATGTTTAGCTAAATGATCGGAACGCATAAAACGCTTGGTGCACAGTTGACACGAGAACCTTTTCTCGCCCGTGTGGGTCCTGAGATGTCTTTGTAACTCGTCGGATCGCGTGAACCGTTTGCCACAGAATAGCCAATTGCATACGAATGGCCGCTCTCCAGTATGCCAGCGTAGATGCGCTTTCAGGTGGGAAGTCTTGCCGTACACTTTACCGCAGCCAGGGACGTGGCAGATGTGTTCTCGTTTGGCGCCGTCCTTCCCGTAGTTCGGTCCGAATCCTGCAGCTTCGGTAAGGCAGTTCGGGCAGCGACACTTAGCACAACGACGTTGTAGTTCACGAGCGTCTTCAGTAGTTGTATTGCTTGGAGGCCAGTATGCAGGGTACTGAGGGTATGAGGGCAATTCGCGCCAGCTGGTGCTGCACCACACTCCTGACGAGGCGCTGCTACACGATGAGAGATCTGACGCCGGAGACAAGGCATCTCCACGACCGTAGCTGCAGCCGTAGCTACCCATCATATTCATCACCTGTAATAATAACAATTTATTAGTTATACACTTAAAAACTTTTTATTATATTACTTTAAGAACTATCTTATTGTATTCATGCTAAAGAGAAAAATTTAATATTTTAAATCACTCAACAGAGACTATAAAACGTGAGACTCTTCACTGAGGCTCCAAAGAACAAGTTACAGTGCACAACAATTATTTTACAGTAAGTGAACTATGAAAGCTGCAATTAAGTAGCACAGGGCGTGGGCGGGCGTACGGACCTGTTGCGCGGGCGGATCCATGTATTGCATTTCCGGCGACGGTGGTGACACGAGAGCGACGAGAGCCTTCAACTGGATAATTACAGGGCGGAACACCGCTCGCGCCGAGACGTTTTTAATAACTGGCTTGGGATAGACGTAACGAGCGGTTGTCACCTCTCCCCGGTCCCCCCGGGCTGCGCGCGCGCACCCCGCGCCGGCGCAGCCTCCACTCCCCACTCCACTCCCCGCCCGTGAATTATGAGCACATGAGATGGGAAAACCGAACGCTCAGCACAAAGGTCATGTTTACATTGCCCGCCTGCGACGTAGAGGGGGTAGCGTTCAATACTTAGAATTTAGATTCTATTGACACGTGTCTAACATTGACTGTAACTTCATACACGTACACTTTTATATTTTTACAACAAATAATAATATGCACGAATTTTTAAAATGTTTACTGAATGTATACTGAATTATTAAAATTGATAGGGTATTAAATTCCCAACGTTATTAATAAAATATTATTTATTATGACTACTAATAGTTATATGTACCTACTATGTTATATTTACCAATAGGTATACCGTTATACATAATTAAATAAAAAATATAGTGACTATTGATTGGTACCTAATGATATAGTGAATGTTAATCTCTACAATTTAATCTACCTTCTGTGACATGAAATAAAGTACTTGAATTTGAATTATAAAATATATCATCCTCAATATACTTAGATTACATTTCCTAATAACAGATACAGAGATACCATCTAGCGGCGTCTATACTATACCAAATAGTTATTATTTTTCCGTTTCGAACTCCCAAGCGCTTAATGTTTTTAATTTTTTCTCTATTTCGGTCGGCAGTTCGTTGCAGACGCATGATTTATGCATATTCGACCGGGGCCAAACCTTTAATTACATGTTGTTAAAATATGGCAGTTTGTTAAATCGTTCGCCTTGCTTTTGTTTTAACCGCGCTCTCTAAGGGAACTACATTTTCTTTTCTTCCGACCGACGATAACTTTTTGTTCCTTTAACCGCTTAAGCCTGTGATTCTGACACACATCTTAAGTTAAGGCGTTACAGATACCTACACGGTTAATTAGTGTTTAAAATCATTATCTTATGTTTTGTTTTACGCATACTCGATTGGCCAAGTAATCTTAAATAATGGAATATGGTATAGGGACAGATTATACTGAGTAATAGATTATAACTTTAAATTTACCTAAATGGAAAGATAAGTGAACTAAAAATAGATAGATAATGATTTCAAATCAAAGTTAGGATTTGAAATCATTACCTATCTTTAATTATAAACATAACTATCGATAGCTTAAATAAGAGATATTTTAATAAGTGTCTGTTTTCTCTCGTCCCTTTGTATTGGTTAAAGCTACTGTGTATTAAAAAAAACATTGTTGCATCAAATCAGTTTGCAGCCTACCTGATGTCAGATGATCAGTGCCACGCATTACCATCTGTTACTGACCTTAAAAACATACCCTTAAATACATATAAGATTTTTACGCCGTTTACGATTCCAGTGGCGTAGCTACCTCTTATAACTAAGATGTTACACCTCATAACTCTAATATCTCTAGAGCACTGACTTTTAAAAAAATATGTCAGGGCTAATTATTATTATTTGACGGGAAGCTATGACATTGTTGTCGCGATAGTTAGATCACAAGTTCTACCACCCTAATATTTTGAGCAGTTTTTTTTATTCTAAAAATCGTCTGGAATCCTAGTGATTTGCTGTTGGAGGGTTAAAAGATATTAATTTATGTTCTTTACTCGTAAATATTTTATTTAACTTCGTAGTGTCAAACCAATCTTGCCTTACGAATTTAAAATCAGTAGGTAGGTAGGTACATATGTTTTAATAAAATTGGTTTTTCACATCAAACAGGACGTACCTACTACTTATCTAGGTAAGTACGTACGGAATTATTTCTATAGGTAGTCACCTAGTGCCACAAAGGCTATTTCAACTGCACATTCGAAACAAGTGGCTACTGTATCCTCGGAATGCTTTTTGTAATCACTTGCAATTCCACTAACCTGTCGACATGTTTATGACTGAATGGAACAATCGGGTCGACAAGGTCCGAGCTACTGCTTCGGCCGCTATTACAAAGGCTTCATGCAGTGCACAATACTAGCTACTAATGCGCTATGATCGCTCTCAACGCCATAAATCTTTGCTACTGTTTTTGTGAATGCCGTGCCTACGAAAAAAATCAACCCTGACGCAGCTTGATAAATGTCTTCGCTGTTGTATTGTTTATTACTTACAATAACTGTCATTAAAACTTGAAAAAATCTACTTTCAATTGGTACCTACTTAGGTAGTTACGTTACTTACGCACTTACGTAGGTACCGAAATTCGTTATCCGATCGTTTAATATTTTTTTAAAACAAGAAGAGGATATGCTCATTTTTGCGTTTGTTAATATATAACAAAGTGTTTGCTATTAGAATATAAGATTATCTTGTGATTGTTACCGATTTAACAACAATCAACCTTTTAATTACCTACGTAGGTTCACCTCAAGCCTCAGATTGCATTCTGTTGGAGATCTCTACGTAGCATCAAGAATGATCGTGATCGTTCGCTATTTGTGTGTTATACCAACCTTTAAAAAGTGCTTTATAACCTTTTTATACTGATGTGAGGCTACCAATCCTAACTTGTTCAGTTTATGTATAAATGGTGCCTTCCTAAATACTCTCCTCTAACTAGTAATGCACATATTTTCACTACATGCTAAGATTAGTAATCGGTTAGACGTTACCTAAGTCATTGAATAAATGCAAAAGTTTAAATAATACGTTGGTACGATGAGACAAGTGGGAAATTGAAACAGGTGTTAGCTATTCTGATTTACTGAAACGCAATAAAATAACTTACAAAGATGATGTCATTTTTTACGATAACACAAAGCACGTAGACGTTTGTATCAACTGACAAGGGAGCTCTTGCGAACCTGTGCTTTGTGCTTAACAGGTACGTATCTGGTTACATTGACAATAACGATCTTCACTCCTTTATGAAGCTATGCGAAACTCTCAGTTCCGATCAGATAACACCCGCGTCCGCTTCGATACAATAGCAATATAAAACTTATTCGTAATCGTATACCGGTTTGTTTGAGATTTTTTACTTTTCATTTTTATCCAACGTACCTCTGAGTTGTGTATAAAATTGGGATGTTGATGTACCAATAACGTTGACATGACATTTCAGCCAGTAACTATGTAATACCTTATAGATCATGAGTACTCCATTAGGAACCTGTGGCGGATCAGTCACTAATCACTAGGTACCTAAAAGGAGAGAAAATCGTTATTCTAAATAAAATTTATTATTTCACTATTTGTAGTTCTTTTTTATATCAACCAACTGTTAGATACCTATCTAGTACTGATCACCTACTCTAGAATGTAGAGTTGACACGAACTGTCTGCAAGCGAATCTAATCAAAATAAACAACTTATGAAAAAAATAATCAAATAATCTTTACTAACGACGACTAGGGAGTTACTACTATCGATTATTTTTTTACTCGGTACAATTTCAAGAGTAGAAGCGTGGGTGCCGACTGCTACAATGGGTGCAACCTGAAACCACCTCGTCGGTACTTTGTACTTGCTTTCTTCAGCCAGCTTCATTCATCGGCAAAGAACAGGAAGTAAGGACAACGTACGATAGAACCAATTACCCGCCCACGTTACATGAAACCTGTAATTAGTGTAAAATATCCCAACGAAACGGAAATCGTTGGCTTAGCTGATTGTGCGCGAATTTATATGAGGGTCAATTGATGACTGAATCATTGATAAAAATTAATATTTTATCAATTACTTTATTTTTATCATTAGATGAACGATAAAATAAAGTAAACGACATGATAACGCTTGATCTAGGTATTCTTTTTTAGGAACTACCCAAAGTTTAAGGTTTAGAAGCATCGCAGTAGGTAGGTACCTACAAGGTAGGTAACTCTGAAACGTTGTCACTAATAAAATATTGATATGACGATGAATTATTTGTTTGAAAAGAAAATACAAAATAAAAAATTAATAAAGGTGGCAAATGCTTGTTAAAAGTTTGCCCAGTGTTTTTAGTTTTTGGTGGTTGTATAAATAAGTAAACATATTTTTTGGTTTTCCCGTTAGAATCTACGCCTATGACAAAAATAATACTAAAGCTATGAGTGTACGAAGCGAATTTTTTCAAGTTAACTTATTTGTATTGACTCGACCTTTGAATCAACTTAGGTGTCACGCTACCACCAATATTAGAAAAAAAAAAAGATTTACATAGTATTATGTATTTAGATATTGCCGTAGAAGCTACGAAGTCTATTACCCGTTAAAGCAAGGAATAGGAATATAAAAAATCATTCAGGTTTTTATCATTTTACTAAGTAGCAAAATATTAATAAATCCTTAATCCAATACAAGATCATAAATGTCCCATAAAAATTAAGCACTGACATTACACAAACTAAGGATCTCGTCACCCTTCGGATGAGTGTAAAAAATTCAAAGTAGGTAAAAGGAATTCTGCTAAGCGCAGGCGCCCCACTGTGCGTCGGCGGTCGTCAAAAGATGCTCTTTCTATCCAATGACAGCCGAAATTGCTCTGCTTAAGTAAAAACGACATCTGAACACGGTTTGTTTTACACAACAAGCCGTTCCGATCAGATATCAGACTGTTAATGACACATTTGACGCCGGTAAATCGCACTGATGAACCGCTTGTTAGCTATTTTTTATACGATTGTTTAAATGTAGTTCTTGTGTTACTAGGTCGCACCTTATTCCCTTTCGGCAGATTTGCATCTGTGTCCTTACAGGCTATGTTTAAACAATGGCTAGGCAATCATACTTACACGGATTTTTAATGCAAACTTGAACATGCTTTCATTTGTTGATCTTAGGTCTTAGAAAATATATAAATTTGAATGGTTTTATTTTATTAAAACACAAGGTGTTAAGGCTCAAAAATGTATTTAGCACACGTCACAAAACATACATTTTGTACAACATATTAAATTATATAAGAATGGATAAGTAATATCTACAAATCTGTTTTCAATGTACCTTGAAGATCGTATTTCATATCTTCATTACATTCTTAAAAACTCTATATCTTGTAGTTGTTATTATTCATGAACCATAAAATCAGTTTTAATAAGCCACAAGGTAAATTCCCTTCTTGACATAGTAATATGTTTGCGGTCCATTTAAAATTAATAAGATATAACAATTTTCTAAACTTAGCCATAATAATAACACTCGATTAGCACATCTGAATAAAGTATGTATCCATTCAGAAACTGCTAATTTGCATTACTGCAAAGGTATGGTAATACTGGGTATGCATATTTTCTTTTCTCCTACTTCATTAGCGTTTGTAGTGTGTGGAACTCATTGGCCGCGATCTAGTTATGAGAGCGATGGGACAGCGGAGTGCCAATATATTTTTTGTCAAATTTATTTAATATGGGATAAGCGGGGCATGGCAACAATTTAAAGGAATAATAATAATTAAAGTGCGTTACTTTTTCCGAAAATGAAATGCCGAACCACATGGTATCGAATTTAAAGTGATACAAATAGATAAAAATAGTAGTAAAAGTTACAGGGATAATACCCTTAGTATGAGTTGCTTACATTTTATCGAACTAATCGTTGATATCGAGTTCGTCCATACATCTATATCAAAATCATTTTAGAGATGTTTTTGTTATTGTAGTAGTGCACCGTTACCATATATATAAACATTTTTAATAGGTAGGTACTTAATATTACACAAACGTTTAACACAAATTATTATCATGAATTTCTCCAAGACAGACAGGCATTTCGTAATGGTCTCAGTTTTATCGCCTTCATCAGATAAATCGTTACTGTTAATAATAATGCATTGTAATATTGTATATAAAGCCTATTTATAGTATCTAATTTGTAGCTAATAATTCTAATACTTATTCAAATATACGAATTAAAATATAAATACACTGAAAACTCTTAAAAATGAAATTAAAATCAATGAAGTCATTATTAGGAAAATAATAATAAACAAATTGGCATGACATGACACATCTAACGTACTTATATGCAATTGACCGGGGTACGCATGCGTGGTAACCAGCGCAAACTGGTTTAATTCGGTTTTAATCACTGTACGTATTACACTACTACAAATGTAAAAACGTCTTTAAAATGATTTGGCTATACATGCAGCGCCTCTCACGAAACGTAAAGAAATTAAAATAAGTATTGAAGAAACAAATCAAGCGCTAGATTCCGAATTAACGACTGCCCGTTTGAAAACTGTAATAAGGGTGAGACATCATCGAAAGGGGAATAGGGGATGTGAAATTCAATTTCCAGCAACGACCGAAATAAAGCTGAAAATACATTTAGATGATTTTGAGTTAGACACCTTAAGAATGTTAGGTTTTATACGGTTCAGATGAGGAACCTCATTCCTATCCTCAACTATCCAGTTCCACGCGGACAGAAGTGCATAATTAATGTCTAATTGTACGTTTGTTGGTCATTATGACAATTTTAACGGTGAAGACGTTCTCCCGCTGCATATGGTGTATCAAAATCAAAAATAATGCCATTAGCAGGTACATAAGCTTAATGTTAACGAATTTGTTATCAAGTTAGAAATGTTTGAACGGGATGATGAGCTAGCATACAACTAGAATGACTGATATTATGATGTATAATTACAGAGGACCAAAAAGCTTGGCGCTCAGAACAACATTTGGATTACTATCTGCTTATAATCACCTGATTTTCACCAGTGGCCTAAAGAATGCCCAAATACCTTTATACAATTATAGAAAACGTGAACAAAGGTGTAACACTCATTTGTTAGTAAATATAATAAATATTTATAACTTACAGTATTTTGTTACATATGGAATCCTGATTTAATTATTGCCGAATTAATTTTGATTTTTGATTCAAAATTGCAAAAATACTACCAATACTTTAATATCTTAATTTATTAAGTTTGCCAAAAACATATAATATTGAGCATATTTATTTTAACATTAATATTATGTCAACAAATCTCATCAGCTGAAACAATTGATTTCACTGTACATACAATATATATAAATATCTATGATTTCTGATCTATAATGCATAACTAAATGAATATTACCTAATTTCTACATTAAAATCAGTGCAAAGTGAAGCAAAGTAAAAATTTATATTTAGATAAATATAATTAGTAATCTGACACTTCAATACACTTATGTGGAGTACGGAATGAACCACATTTGAGTGCCAACATTTTTAATTTTTACAAAATAAATAAAATGAATTACACACTATTTTTAATATTGTTTACTCATAAAAACAAACTATTCGAAATTTATTTTACCACATTATCTTTTTCCTTATACATGATTGTTTAAATTATTATTCAAGAATATCAAAGGTAAACACAAAAGTTAACACAGTTTTTACAGAATCATAGCGAAATTGTAACAGGCTTTATTAAAAGACAACAATTAGGTTATTTTTTAATTATTTCACTTAATATTTTACAAAGACAATTGTGAGTAATGAATCCAAAATAGGCATATTCAAAAAGTTTGAGTGATTAGTTATCAAAAAATGCCTTTTAATGTGTTAAGTAACTTATGTATTCTTTACATTTAAATGCTTTATCACCACTATATGCTATTTCCTATATAATCTATAACTAACTGCACCTTCCAAGTAGACGATAAGAAAAATGAAAGTACCATGCAAAGAAAGAAAGAAAATAAAATACACAAAACAAAATTGTATTTACCCTCAGTCATATATTTACACTTCTACTTTTGTAAAAATACAAAACATTTCTGGACTGTATAATACATTACACATTTAACCCTCCTCTTCAGATAATATCTATTTGTATAAATAAATCTTAAGGAATTTCAAAATAATTAATATTTTATACAGTAAAAGATATACCTGAAACTGAACATTATACAATTAAAAGATAAAGAATCGTAATTGTTCATATTATCGAGCATTGTATATGAGAAACATTTGGAATACGTATGAATTTATAAATATAGAAAAAGAAACACAAAACTAAAATTTACAGATAAAGTATATAAATATAACAAAAAGATAAATGAGATATTACATTAGTAGTATCTTGAGTTCAAGTACTAGTATCGGTGTTGTGCTATCGTTCAACCTGCTTACTGCTCATTCTATTTTAAATGTTTGATAGTTACAATGGCTCATCAATTACAGATGCAAAGTCAAAAAAGTACAATAAAATTGGTTAGTGTTAACTGTAAAATGCCTAATTCACCTGAAATAATGGTTGGTACATAAGATTCTGCAATAATAAACAACAAAAAGTCAACACCTGTCTTCATTATGCATTATGATTAAAACTTATGTTAAATTAAATGTAGTCAGTGTTGAAAACCTCACTGGTAAGGGTAAAACATTCTATTATAATACTGTAAACTTTTATTGTATCACACAATAATTTCAATTTTTATTGAACAGTCTATTGTAAAAATTCCTCTGGATTGATCATAATTGAATATAACCTACAAATTGATCTAGTCTAGTCAAGTGACTTACGTGGTGTTAGAGCTTCAATGACGATATGACAGTGCTAAGACTTTCATGCTAATTTCAAACGGTAAATACTGCCAAGTCAAATTCAGGAAAGAACTAGTTTTAGCCAGTTTTGAGCAGTCGGTTGAACGATAATTGTGGAAGTCACACATACACCAAATTTCATGTCCTAATGAAATCTAATTTTATAACTCATCTCTCAACAGGGTGTATCTGTTCTTTGATGGTGCTAGCTTCTTGAACGTAGACTCTGGTGGCGTGGTCACTTTGATTTCATTGTCTATTGCGGGAGGGTCTGGGCCATAATGGAATTCCCTGGAAAGAAAAAATATAAAACTTTAATATATCACAGAATGCGACGGAATGCTGAATCTGTATGAAGAAAAAATAATGTTAAAGTATATAATTATTGACATTTCATTTTATACCATTTGGACTGGTACTGCAAACTTTTCATATATTTGTGCACATAAGTGTTCTCTTTTTTTTTTACATTTTGGAAAAAGCAAACAAACACGCAGCCAGACTTACACTAAGTGGCCACTACCCCTTATGAACATCTTTAATAATGTTATTAATATTAATCCTAGATAAGATCACATTGCTACCTGGGTTGGTCACAAGTGCATTGCTAAAGGTGAGGACTAAGTTGGAATGCATCGCATGTCTCTTACCACACCCTTCAAACTAAAACACAGCAGTACTCAACACTTCTGTTATAAGGTAGAAATAGATGCGGCAGGTATGTCGTAGGAATTAAAACACTTTAAACGTTTTCTACACTCATAGCCCCACAGTAGGATTTTCTCCTGTGTCGAGGATGCCACGGACACACACATACACAAGTACACAAACACCCAGACCCATAACAGAAATCTAAATTCATCATTTAGATGTCTGTCTGGCCGGGAATGGAATCCAGGAGCCATTGCACGTCAGACCGGTATGGTAACCTTTCCGCCACGTTGTTTGTCACGTCAGGAATTGAACCAATTACTTTTTCATCTCTTAAACTCAAACCTCTTATTGTATTATTACAGCTGCAGCATTGATGAGTACTATAAGGGAAAGTCACACCATACTAATAACTATAATGGAGGACTGTGGATGTGGAGCTCTAATGTGGCATAGTTTCATGTGAAGGGCGGTAAAGCCTTATTAGTATAAAGCCTTAGCCATGTAAATTAATTAATTTAAATAATTTAATTTATATTGAATTATGTAATTGTTAGTAATACATTAGGGTAAATCAACAAATCTTACCTGTGTAATTTTCCCGATTGCAAGTCATGAATGAATTGCTTCAACTTGCCAGGTGTTTCCATATCTTTATAGTCATCAAACACGTACATATGGCGGAAGGAATCTATGGCGATAACAGGCAGGTCGTTTACGCTACGGCCTAAATGGTGAAGGGGATGTGAAAACTTAAATCCATCCGCAGTCAAAAAGTTTATTTTATCTGAAAATCAGAAAACATCACTTTAAAACATCCGTTATATGACAGCATAGTAAAACGCTTTTTACACAATATGAGTAAGGAAACATAGCAATACTATATGACACATTTTTTAAAATTTTTCAACTCCCCTATGGAGTATGATTGCATGGGTGGTCCGTACAAGTTTCTCCCACTCCCTCCCTCTCCAGTTTTCACATTCAGATGTATGGTTTGAACATGTTTTTGCAAACACAAAGTAAAAAAAAATATTTAGGCTTGAAGAAGTGAGATTGTTCTAGAGATTACAAACTTCGTGATGAAAACCTAAGACCAACGCCCTGCCCCCTGTGATCTATGGTGGTATTTTTAAAGACCCCTTCTCCCGCCAGTACGGATCACATAGTATTGTTACGTTTCTTAACAAACAAGGTTATCAAATCTTAGAATTAACTTTTAACATACTGACATTATTTATCGCATAAATCAAAAACCATGATATAAGTCAAACATGTCTAAAATTTGTATTTCAACTTACGTTTTTCAGATAACAACTCTCTTGTGACGACTTCTTTATATTTCTTTACACTTTCTGTGTCAGATGGATCATGGAAAAGGATCAAGAATGGCAGACCCTCCTCTGTAAGTTCTTCAGCATTTTCGAAGTTAATTTCTCTAACCAGAGGTATACATTTATCAGTCACCCAAGCATACAGATCATCAAAACTGTTTAAGTTTCCGCGGTAGGTTTCATCAGGTTCTGTGGAAGTCTTTCTGTCAGTTCGGAAGACTATAATTGGCTGGCCTGAAATATTGAAACACATTTATTAATTAATTTGTTTAAATGAAAATATTTTCCTTTAGTATCTATCCACAACTTCGCTCGCACCTATGTACATTCATACAAAGAGGCCGTAGGTATAAAAGTAGGTACATTGTAGGTATAAAAGTTACTTTTCTATCACTCGGGAGTAGTATAACTTTTCGGGATGAAAGGCACTCTATGTCCTTTTACAGACCCCCTGCAATGTGTGTGCAAAATTTCTTAATGATCAGTTTAGTTGATAACGTGTGAAGGCATTACAAACAAACAAATAAATGGACATAATATATTATTAATAACTAGTATTAACCGGCAGCTTCACACGCGGTCATTCACACAATGAGGACTTAGGTATAAAATTAGGTACATTGTAGGTATAAAAGTTATAATTCTATCCCGCGGGAGTAGTATCACTTCTCGGGATAAAAGGTACCCTATGTCCTTCCCCAGACCCCCGGCAATGTGTGTACATAAAAATAAGGATTAGGATTCTCTTCTGATTCTCTTTAATCATTCAAATAAATCCTAGTAAACTCTTATTATCTGAAATTCTATTTTTCCTGTTCATCACTGATTTAATTGATTTTCAACGTTTTGTATGACATGGTCTCTTTTGTATGTGACACCCTTCCACGCATTCTAACCTGAATTTTAAATTTCTTGCGACTTACAGTTTTAATAACAATGGCCTAGAACTAATCACTTTTAGAAGGTCACTGTATTATTGTTGAAATTTCATACTTTGTACGTAGTAATTAATTGCAATCACAAACAAAATGTTGTTTATATATTTTTTGCTACAAAGTACTAAATTAATTGTACATTAAACAAAAAATAAATAACAATAATGTTCACAGTAGGCACTTATCATTTGCATACAGGTAAACTTGTCAGTTTCTTGTACAAAATATATTTTTATTACTATTACTATCATAATTGAAAGTTTGCATACAAACCACACATTATCTCGAGATTCAAACAAAAGATAATGTAAATACGAATAAGCCTTAATAGAAACTAACATTATAAAAGATAACAATGCAAAACATTATCTTATCGAATATTTGTATTGGTATTTAGCATTAAAAATAAAATCCAGTTATCTATTCCAAATCTTTACATATGTTGAGAAAGTTTCACAGTAAAAAAATTAATTAGGCACTTTCTTATTTCTATTATTTTTTTGTAGTAATGACCAATTGCATGACAGGCCCGAAGGATAGTGTAAAACAGTCAACAACTCGTTAATAAGAAATGCTTTATCCAAAAATCTGCATGTAAATTGATTGGTACAATTGGCCTTTTTGAATTTCTTGACTCTATTTATTAACAAACCTATGTAACTAAACAGTAATCTGCAAAATAGAAGGTCCAAATAGAGGTTCCCAAACTTATTTTGTATAACGTCCATTTAGAAAATCAGATATTTTGTAGCAGCCCCCATTTTTTTAACTTAATAACTTTAATAACATATATTACTCTTGCCTGGAATTTAATTAAACTTTTTTCTTTTATGTGATGTCAATTGTAAAGAAGCAAGCAACCCATCTAATGGTAAGTAAGTGGCCAATGCCGCTAATGGACAATTATAATCTACCCCAGATATTGTGCTAGATATTGTGCCAGATATTGTGCAGATGTAGGCTTTTATGTAGTAGAAGGATTTTAATGAATATTAAAATGTTGAATAAGTATCTGAAGTTATAGATAACCCATCGCCCCTTTTAAGAACATCAACACCCTCCAATTTTTTTTAACCACTTATCGCCCCCCTCTAGGATTGCAGCGCCCACAAGGGGGCGTTAT
>DWPV01001836.1:0-19120 GCA_018251915.1 Urbanus proteus proteus
ATAGGGCGATTTTTCTGCGAAGCGATGTAATAGTTAACGCTATGTTACGGGTAATGTGCCAAGTTATGACATATGGTCGTTACCGAGTGGAAGTAAGAGGTAGGAGCAAAATTGCAAATTTTGCAAAATTCAATTTTACTTTAGATTTCCTTTTAAATGATTTTAAAAGATAATAAGCACAAGTAGCCATAGTTCAATCGACCAGGGAGGTCTCAATAAAACAGTTTTGTCGCAGTCGAAGACCGGATGCCTGAACACTATGACCTAAGTACACCTATCTTCTATATGGAGATATTCATGGATGGCATTGATATCTATCGGGTGGACTTCATGCTCATTTGTGTCATCAAAAGATTCTCCACATTGATTGAAAATCCTAATGCTATGACTGCTGGAACACCGCTTCATTTATCTCCGTTAACTACATCCATGTTAGAGAGCGCATTGCGTGACAATCTCAGGCGATGTAATAGCTATTTGCGCTATGCATTACAGCCGGTAATGCGCAACATTCTCCCCATATAGGGAGTTTTATATTAATCGTCGCACCGATCACGAACACACGTGCAGTTACAAAACTTTCGAGAAAAAATTAGGAGAAAGTACGTTTTATGGGCAATTTTGACCTATTGCGTGATGGAAGGCTAGGGTAAGACTCGAATTATTTTCATGCTCTACATCCATATAATTATGTACTTACGGTTTATGCTTTATTTCTTTAATAATAAAAATGGTAAGATGTCTATTAAAGTAGGTACCTGCATAAGTATATGTTGAGCAATGTTAGGTACTTTACCTTTAATCGTTCTGAGGGACATACATAAGAAATCCCAAAATCTCTAAATGATAAATCCCTAAATGATAAACAATAAATAAATAATTTAAAATAATTAGGTAGATCCTTAGACGATTCCATATTCATGTTAAGATGATGCTTGCAAGGTATGCCATTTAAAAATTTATAAATTTATACAAAAATATAAATATCTATGCTGATTATGTAGTTCACTTTAGATTATCTTAGGAGGTCGTTCATCTGTCGCGCTCACTACACTACACAGGCAAGCGCGGTAACTCATTCTACTTCTCGTGCATAGACGTACAATGGTCTTAAGACGTTTCATGAATGAATGAGTAATAGTAAGTACCTAGTTAGCGTAATATTTAGTGCAGTTTTACTAGAAACCACAAAACTCAATCGGATTTCGAATATAATCTAACCTTACTCAACAAAAGTTTTACCAACCCTGCAATTATCATCGCAATCTCATCAACTCATCATTACATTGTTACCTTTGGTTCTTAGAAACATAAACCATTGTCTGGAGATAATATCAAAATAATAGCAAAGCCTTGCGTGTAAGGTTACGTCTAGTTCACTACAGTTCAGATATAATTGGTGTAACCAACCCCTGACATTTATAAAAAGAGAAATGAAAAACATTATGTGTTGTAAGCTACTGTAATCAATTTCCGTAAACCCGTTTCGATTAGTCATACAGAAGAAACGTTCAAACAAATGTATTACGGGTGATAAAAATTATTTACAGGTAACATTTTAGGCTATTATGACATCAGTACAAAAAATTCATTGTCTGTTGCAATTTCAAAACAACTGCAATTGTATAAGTTTAAAGTACGAAATAAGATATAAAAAATAGTTTAAATGTATTGTTTGCGCAATGCGAATCGATCTGTTTTCTTTGATGAGAAAACAGCCATAGGCCACGTCTAACTCCAGAAACATCTCGTACTGGAAACACCTACGTGTTTATTTAGTAAAACCAAAAATTACAAAATACAGCCAAGATGGTAGTTACATAATTATCGTTGGAAATATAATTTTGCTCTTATTTCAGACAAGCTTATTTGAGAAAAGATTCACATTGCTAATGTATCAACCGCACGAGTCGTCTGCAATATGCAAAACAAGGTTGATAAAAACTTGTTGTTACTGAAACCAGTTTTCGGCAATATTTGATTAATATGCATATTCGTGCAGTACTAACTTGAGTACAATGAGCTTCTTTATCTGACTCTTTTGAATAGGTTTAAAAAGGGAAATGTTTAAAATCTAAGATAAATTGGGGACTTCTCGGCTATTCTAAATGTGGAAATATAATAGTGACCACTTATTAACTGACTCTTCTGTAAGTTAGGTAGTCTTCTAATTCATGTTCTATTAATACGTAACAGACTACATGCATTTGACTTGATATTAAAAATAGTGTATGCAATTCTATTATGACAGTATAACTTTACGCTGTGCATGAATGGGTTCCACAAATACTTGTTCAACAATTGATATAATATGCTTTATTGTCCCTAAAACACAAAATACTTCATTGTTATATTTTTTTTGTTTCACGAAGACAACACCACCTCTTATAAATTTTACTAACATTTTATGTCAAGAGGATTGAAATAATTTGCAACACTCGAGTGACTGATAGTAGTAAACAACTCGTTTCCTAGGCCTGTCCATTGGCCGACTGCCAATGTCTCAACACTAAACATTTGCTACAACATCACTCAACTTACAATAAAATAAACAAATCGTACACTATTTCCATTATTTGTAAATACAATATAAACATTGGCATTATTGAAATTTATGCTGCATACGAAGGCTAGCAAGTAAATGAACGAATAAAACTTTGGTCGTTTATATCAAATAGAATATAATAATAAGCTCTGTAGTTAAGAGCTTAATAAATTTCGAAATTAAAAAATATCGGTATAGGACTAAATAACTCCATGACTTAATCACGATAGTTTAGACAACTATCATGTTACATAAAAAAAATGTTGACATTCCCGCGCGCATTTTCACGAAAAAGAGGGCAATAAATTTTTTGTCCTATACATACATATTTTAGATGTAGAGTGGAATGTTTACTTTTGGTTTCTGGAAATAATTGAATAAATACTGCAAGTTTTCTAATCGTATTTTCAATTTATTTTTTACATACTAATCAAATAAAAAAATAATCTTTATTAAATCTATAGTTTACATAAAGCGACAATAAAGATTTAAATAGAAATAGAAAGCAGGAAACCAATGGAACTCTCATATAATTATGTATATTAGTTTCATTAATAATTTTATTGTACGAATACAGCACGGTCATAAAAGTAAGCATTCTTATACATTATTTAAAAAGAAAGTAACTATTGTCTCCTACATAAATGAGTATTTTATTGCAGATTTATAGAATTATTCGTGGCTTTAAATAGTTTCACCGCCGTGACATCTGTTCTGTTTTAATAGTAATAGAGTTGAGAGTAATAGTTATACCTACTGCACCCCATGTTTTCTATAAGTTTATCTATCAACAAGGTTTCCCTGTTGATATGGTTGCCCTCGCCGGCTCACTTAACATATCAAAGAAAGTATATAAGTTATAAAAACTTTTAATTTGAGAATCCTCATAATGCTTTCTTATACTGTTATAGCAAATATTGATCAAAAAATATTAATCAAAGATCCGCAAAATTCGAATCACGGACCTTCACAATATATGGCCGAATTTCTTACCATTTAGCTGTACGTAAAGTTACACAACATGTCTTAGAATGCAGACGCAAATCTCTTATGCAATTCTGATTTTTTAGACGTTTTTCATACTTTTGATGATATTATAATGTCACCGATTTAAGTCTTAAAAGATTCCATGCTGATTAGACAATAATTAGACTATTTACAAATGTTTTTTTTTTTTTTATGATTCTAAATACATACCTTATTAGGTAATTACATGATTTAGGTATATAATCACAAAATAATGAGTTCTACTCTATCTTCTCTGGCTACAAAAGGTATAAAGTTTATACGTTTTCTCCGTAACTATTTATCGTCTTTACCGTAAACACTAAAGAAAACCGTAATTCTAAACAATTCCGTTATTTGAAAATAAGGATAATGGAACGAATATACCGCAAACGGATTTTCAATCGCGCTGCGTGCGCGGAATAATTTCTGTACAAGCATTTAATCGACCCATTTCGCTGTCAACGTGTTTGCGTTAGAGAGTTACTTGTGAACGGATTCTGTCTTTTTTAACCGGTGACGGAAAGAAGGCTTGTGATGGCTGTAGTCACGATACTAGTCAGTCATGCAGAGTTCTGTGGTTGATGCCCGGTCAACAGTACATATGGATATCTATCAATCATGCCAATAATATTTATGGATGATGATTTTGGTTGCTGTCGTCTGTACTCGCGACACCAAAACGCAGGGAACAAAAGTATTGATATGGTTATTTATGTAGAACATGTGAAAGAAGCAAACTATCACATCTGTTTTATTGTATCACGCGCATGGAGCAGCAATCGCAAACATGAAATCTTTTCCAAATTGCACGATAACAGGATTGCAACCATTGCTGTGATAACGCCTTGTTACTAATAAATTAAATCGAACAATTATAACTACATATTACCACCGCGTAAAGGTACTCCAACTTTTCAAAAGCTCTTAAATCATACATCGAGATTGATAAAAACAAAGATTCTAATGATACACGCGTCCATACGTTCCCACACAAAGACTGGCGGTGTGCCAAACAAACAACGTATGAGTACAATAGAATTGTATGCTAGCGAGCTTTCGGTACGAAGCCAAATATTACGTTAATAACCGAATTATGAATATGTAATTATTGATTGATAATAAACTTAATTTTGTGATTTAAGGTAGCTCAAGATTGTGATTAACAAAGTTGTTAAATAATAAAAGTTTGACTGACGGACAATGTAGGTGTAGCTTAAACTCCTGGCCTAAAAAAACTTTTGTTGCTATAGGTAAGTATTAGTAAAGATTGGAGCTATCAGATAGAAGTTGGTAAATTATTTAGCGATGATAGAACTTTCCTAATTAGTCCTCAAGAACACGTACGTATTGTAGAGCTAATGCTCTACAATAAAACTGAAAAAGTTTTAAATACATTAGGGGCGGTAAACATTTGCCATTTGAAATTGACACCAAGTATTTTACACTCTTTATATACTTTGTTTTTGGTATCATGCCAATAAGAACTTATAAAAAGTCTTAAGAATGGCATTCACAGGTACATACTTCCTTTCTTTCTCGCTCAAATTCTATTACAAGAAAACGTATTAAAAAGTTGATAAAAAGAACAATAGAGCGCTTTCAGTTCTTACGTAACCACTTACGAATCGAAAATAGTTGAACAAGTTGTCATTGTCAGATCGGTTATTAAATATTATGAAACACCGGTTAATCAATATTATAAAACTATTCGACCATTTAACTATTTACAGTTCATTCATTTTTATACGTATTTATTAACACGTATTTATTAATACAGTAACTAATAACTGGTAAAGTTATTTGTGCTCAATTTCATTTGGACACATAATATGAAGTACATACTTATATAGAAACAATCATAATAAATTGGAAAGTATGTGGCCAATTATAAAAAAAAAATATATACATTTTTATTTATAGACATTTGACATTTAGAGACGACATTATAAAGAATAGAAAGAACAATCAACGCTAACAATTACTTAGTTTTGCCCACGACATTATTTTAGATCCCTGTGAGAAATTAAACTTCACAGGAAACACAGACAAAGCCGTATGTAAAAGCTTAGGTTTAATAACACTAGACTTTTTTCCTCCGGTCCGTTGACTGCATTCTTTACGCTCACCTTTCATTTCAAAGCTTCTTATTTCGCTTAAATAATTGTATAACCGGATGTGTTATTTGACAAGATTATTACATTGTCATGTCATTGATAAATTGAAGCGTATCTGAACAATCACCTTTTCTTGTTAATCCAAAAATCTCATTACGTTTTCACGCAATCGTTACACTGTGTATTATCATTCTCAGGTCATAAATCAGGCTGATTATGATCTGAGCGCTCTTTCTTAAAATGAATGGATGTTACTCTACATTATGGGTAAAGTGGATAGAGCCTATTTTATTTGAAAATATAATAAAAAATATACTACAGGTGGACAAAAGATTGAATTTTTTATTACGTAAAGTGATATTTTACATTAACAACAGTCCAAACGAGTATTAGATTCCCTGATGCTAAACGGTGAATGCCCTTAGACAATTAAAGCCTGTGAGTAAAATATTGAATCCACAATTACTGTACTCAATATTTTATGCTAAAATTTATATAAACACTCAAATAAAGATAATAAGATTATGATACTCTAAATAAACTTTAGTAATCAAATATTCTTATTCTGATGGCAAAATACATGGCGAGGATACTTTGTCACAAAAAATGTTACAAATTACACCCGCCACAGTCGTGAAGCGTGGTGTAACAGCACGTAGTACTCTATTGTAGAGAAAGGGACTCTACGGAACATAGTTTTACTTTATACGAGCTTTCGAGCGTGGCTTGACTCGCCATTATCCCAGTGAGCGCGTTTTTCCAATATAATTTGGAAAACCTAACACTTCCGAAACACACACTTTCCAAAAGAACTATCTTTTTACACATTAAATTTGAAATAAAAATGTACTTAATAAAAGTTTTAATAATGAAATAACAAGAAAAAAAACATTGTTTACTTTAAAAAGGTAAATATAAATCATACTTTCAGAAACTAAATGGAAATGTGACTGGTTTGAATCATGTGCACTTCGAGAAAATTTACCATTTAAGTTCGGCTATATTTAGTGAAAATCCCTGAGAATATGTAATATATTATGTCAATCTTAATTATATATTATATTATGTCATTCCTAATATACAGCCGTTTCCATGATTAAGCCGCATTATTTTAAGCTCGATTTTTGATAAATAGACTAATTAAATTGGTGCTAACGTTTTTGTATCGTACAATATTAAGGTTACAGAAAGACACCTTAAATTTAATTCGTTCTATATAATTTAGTTGTTATTGATTGGTTCTTTTGTTTCGCACCATTTCTAAGCGTGACTCGGATTAAAGGTGCCGTGAAAGTGAAATAAAATAAATCATTATCTCTACAGGAAATAGATAATTAACGGTTTGCGAGATGCTTTTCCTTCCGTAACTGTTACTTATAAAATACTAACGTGATATATCATATAACCTTATACAGAAAATCAGAAGAAAGCAGTATTTTACCGGAAAAAACCGACTTTTAGTTCAAAAATTGGAGAGATAGTTTACATAATCATACTCTTTCTTCAGTTTAAATTGTCTCGCATTTACCTATCTCGTAAAATTCTGTTGTTAAGTAAATAGTTAAATGTTCATGAATATAAAATACTCATTTACAACGCTTTTGTATGTGCAAGGTATGAATAGTAATATGGTTCATATTTGTTATTTAACATTCAATAAGACCTGAGTAACATATCTTGACTACAGATTGCGTGCCAGAGTGCATTTCTCGTAAAAAGTGACCTTGACTTTCCAACTATTTAAGCTAAAAATACCGGTATCTTACAACTGAATAACTACAACACAACGACAACCACTTTACATTTGCATAAACAGCTTCCGAGTAACCGTTAGCGTTGAAAGCTTGTCACATCGCTGACAGCATGCACTCAATCCCATCACTAATCCGCTGATCGCTTAGAGAAAGGAGTTGTCCAAATAAATACGAAAAACCATTATGATTCCTTATCGTGTCGAGTACAGCTGTCCCCAGATAACGTTGCATACAATGCACGTCTCTGAAATACATTTATCTTGATGGATAGATGGTGTCGTAACCAGGGCTGCGAAAGTTTTATAACGATATCATTCTTCTTGGACATTTGATGATAAATCAAATACACGTGACGCACTTATTAGGTATAAGTAAATATTATACAAATATACACATTACACATACAACGTTTTGTTGTCGATACTAATCACCTATGCGAAGCGGCCCGTAAAAAAATCGATTTATCAAATCAGCTTTTGATTTTTTGTCTTATAAGTTTAGTCCTTTGGTAGTTATGCAACCATTTCGAGAATGATTCTTGCCTTAATAGAAGCAGTACAATCCATTACACCAGAATGCATGATTTCTTAATTTAAGTAGAAAGTGCACCAATACTTGTCATCATAAACCACTCCTTCATTACAATTTTACCTTGGCACGTAGATTTTTTGCCGCAACGTTTGTTTTTGCCTAGATATCCGGTTTTTAACGAACCGGCAGCCCTGGGCTTAATCCGAAAGTGTCGGTACAACTGGACACCGCATAATACCAATTAAAGACAAAACGCTGCTGTTTTCATTGGCTTGGAAGTGAGAGTGACATCGCCTTTCAGGGCACAGACTGCCAGTGTAAATACTTTGACATTTGTTAGATAAGCACGGAGCTTACAATCGCTACCAAATGCATCGCTTCTTTATTTCCATCTTGTTTTTGTTATGTACTTTCGCCATAGTGCACCATTATATCTTTACGTGTTTATTTTTATAGTTTTGATGCTTGGGTATGAATCATGATTCATCCGCATGTAACCAATATATTGAACTAAATAACAGACTGGTAATGAGCCTTTAAGTCCAGGGCGATATAGGGTTTTACCAATTTTACCACCACAACAGACATCTAATATTTTACATGTAGATGTTTACATTTCTTCGAAAACTGTCAGTGTGATAGTATTATTTTATCAAAACAATGCATTATTTAATCTTATCGTTTTCTCGTGATGCCTGATATTTCCATAGATCGCTATATTTATCGGTGATCTCATAAATAAACCGATACCTGAACCTTACAGGAATGAAGATAAATATTAAACATTACTCATGCTAATCATGCTTGCTCAATAAAATATTGCACTGGCTTATCTCGTGTTGTTAATTATCTTGGAAGATTATAATGATCTAATAAATATTGTATTATCATTTCTACAAAAATAACAAATTTGAGAGAACATCTTACAATTGAAGCGAAGGAGTGAAGAAGCAAAGGAAGGATCAATATAGGTAAAGAATTACAGTATAGAAAAAAAAGTACACGACGAATAGATAACCTTTGAGATATTGGTTAAAAATATTCCCGTTTGAGTATTCATTTATACCAACAGACATTGCAGGTATTAGATACGGACTGTAGCAGACTAAATCCATTTTTGCTAAAGTTTGTGTTGATGGGTTACTATAGATATAAATACATTAATGCATTATACATTCAGTAAGGAAATATTATTTTTTCTGCCATTTTACGTGTTTGACGCGCTCTATATCTGTAGATGTTTAGAAGTATTGCACCGGTATCCTAAATAATAAAATTTTATAATGTTACGAATTACAAAAAGAGACCGGGGACTCATTTGTGGTTTCTATTTACCGTGGATTTGTACATAATGGTGTTGCTTGTCGCAATCATTGTTGTAGGTAGATGACCCGTGACTAGCAGTTTGTATGGATTCGATCGGACACTGACCGAGTTGCAACCTGTCAATTGTATAACTTCTATACTTATGTAACCGGAATTCGCTTGCTAAAACAATAGATCGGCAACACCAATATTTCTCCGCTGTCTATCTCGCGTCAATATAAACAATATAGCGTATAATGGATGATTCGTCTTGATTCGATATTATGTTATCTAATAAGTAGGTAACACATAAAAGTTTATGACGGACTGATGAATAATACTGAATATCGTAGCAAATATGGAAAGGCGAGTTCTTAAAGTAAGTAAATACATAAACATAGTAGCAAATATCAACGACAAAATTACCAAAAATAGCGTCTTTTTTAAACTTTATATTAATTTATAAATCATTTCTGTGTGTACTTCAGTTATTAATTGTTAACTGTTACCACTAGGCGCACATAAGAAAGAGTTAAACGCGAGCGTTAATCAGGCGGAATGCGTAGAGAGCATAGCGTTAATTGCATACGAAGACTGCCATTGTTGTGGTCCTGGTATCATCGCGTATGCTATGTAGGACAGTGCCGGGCTTTCTCCTGTGTGAAATATATCTAGGTATTCATGACTTTATATTTCTGTTATACCTGCAAATTAGAGCATGCGTAAGCATCGCATCATAGTAGTCATATTTATTTTGTTAACTTAAATGTTGACTCAAAAGAGTTATAAGGTTAATTAGTTTAAAATAGAATATCGTGTGTATCTATACAGATTTACCCATTTAATATTAGGATAACAATAATACTCATTTATGAAGTCAATAACCAATTGTGAAAACCGGCATCAATAACCATATCCATAACCATCAATAATAATAATTATAATTAATTGTTAATTATAAATTCAATCTTTAAATATTTATTAACGTCATAAAATAAAAACAACTGATAGAGTATTAACAACATAAGCAAGATAGTTGTAACGAATTTAACATTCATTTATATTACGACTGAAACGAAATGAAAATATTATCTTATTTTATGGGAACATTGGACTTCTAACAATTTTTATGACTATTTTTGAACGCTCAATCACCTCAAAATTCGGCATTATTGCGACCGTAAAATTTAGACTGTACGCGGTCTGATAAAAACAAAAGCTTATTTTATCGGCTGGTTGGCATACTTTTAATTAACGGTCTATGGAACTAATTTGACACGTGCGTGTACGATTACTGTTCGTGAACCCATTAATTAAAAACATAATATAAAACACTACAAACACGCACAGTAGGTACTTTCGATAACAAATCAAGCTACATTTTTTGGAGCACTGCGTTGCACTAATTACTTCTTTCAGTATCGATTTTTTTTTAATTGTAATATTTGTTTACTATTTTAAAAGTATAATCATTACAGTACTTCCTTTGTGTGAATGAGTGAGTAGCATTTATAGTACAAGGTAGTTGTGGGTGAAATGGTAACAGAATGCCACAATGGGCATTGTTACCGGTCATGCGGGGACAAGTAACGCATCACAACCGCTCCTTGTTTTCTGAGTGCCTAGTAACTACCCACTCTGAATAACTATACAAAAAGTATACAGATAAATAAAATCGTAGTGTCTGTCCATTTCAAAGTAACTGAAAACTCTTAGAAAAAAGTAATTGATATCTTATTGGTCAATTCACACTGAATAAGAGGCTTTGACTACTGGCTAATCTTAACAAATACTAAATCGATGAAGATTTGAGTCTTACACAATTAAGGGGAACTTTAGTCATCATTTACATCAATAACTATCATTCATTAAAATATTTTGAAGACTGATTAATTGTTTCAGTATTATTGTAAGATTAACGCTTCTTATTCTAGCGCTCTTGGTAGGTATATACCGTAACATATAAAGAAAACTTAACACTCTACATACCGGACATAGCTATTTAACTAATAACTGGTATTTACAAAACACCGTACTAAGTAAAAGTTAATGTGAAAGTATTGTAATTTCACGCCAAGCAATGGCTTGTGTAGGTATTGGCTTTGACGTAATTGTCGATGAAATGGTATCAGCGGACGCCACAATGGCCATTGTTCCGAGGTATGCTGGAAGAGTAGTAAGTGCAATAGCCACCTATTGTCTGCGCACCTGGTACTTGTAGCACGCGCAAAGTGTCATACTAGGAATTTTTAGACATTTTTATCGCTTTACATTTAAATCATTATTTTGAGGTCGACGGCATAAACAATCAGACAATATTATTATTGAATGTACAAAGTACCATTCAAAATTAAATTCTTATGTTGTAGAGAGCAATTTTGTACAATAAAATGATAATTTATATGGCATTCATGAAATTATTTTATGTGTAAAATTTGTATAAAAAAGTTACTAATGTGGACATTGCGGCAATATCATAACTACATTTTTATTAATTTTACATTCGATATTATGTATTTGATCATTATAAATGAATTTTCTCTAAAAACAAATACTAGAAATGCTGCGTTTACTAAAATTAGTAACAAAGACAGTCATATCAACATCAGACATTATCATCGGTTTTATCAAAGCGATATAGATTTGGTAAGGCCCAGATAATCTCGTATTACAATGCAAAAGTGTTCACTGATACTGAGAATCAGTCCCAAGTAATACGATCCAACATGCCACCGTCGTGTGACATCTGTAGGGGCCGGGGACCGAGATCATTGCACTTTATAAATGGACTTCTGTATTAGTAAATGTGACACACTGTAATATTAATTAAATTCATTTTTTTATATATTGGAACTCTGTGTGGTATGATATTTACACAAACAGCAATACAAACACCAGCGTGGGTGATGTGACCGTATTATAATGTGCATAGGTAGGACCTGTCGTGATTGGCTGTCGAGGAACCACCAATATACAGCTATATGGATACTGTCTGGTCACATTCGACATCTACCATCCTTAACTACTGCTGTGTTCTAGTTTTAAGTGGTGTTAAAAGGCAGAGTAATGCAGGAAACGTTGCAACTTAGTCCGAAGAAAAACTACGATTCTGGTTCCCAAGGAAAACAATTTACCTATCTGTGGCCATCTGCAGGACTTTTGGTATGATTTCAACGTTATTTGAAACACCATGTTAATAAACGTCAGCGATCAATAACTGTCAGGTGGGCATGAACGTTTGCTACTACAATTACAACAAAACGTTGAAATGTCTTTGTAACGTTGCGAGCTGTAGAGGCGTGGTGTTACGCTCCGCTGCGCCAAGCTCTCACTACCACAACACAAATCTCTAACTTCTCGGAGTTCTCGGTACACGCGTGTTATTTCTACAAAACGTACTTAGGTACCTTCCAGATACACGCATTTCAATATGCTGAATTATTTGATATTTTGATGGATATTGATACAAATCGATTAGGTAGGTATACCTATTTTCGTGTCGATAAGGGACTTATTTTTTAACGGGCTGTAGTTATGCTTGTTTTCAATTAAATTTCAGGAAAATTCGGTAATCAAAATTAATAGTAATTTTTAGGTAATCCCACGTATGTAGATTTTCTGCCTTTTTCACTTACAAGTACACCGATAAATAGGTAATTCTTAACCTCTCTTGTTACCTGCACTGTCAATCTCTTTTCCTTGCTATTGTTCCGGGTAGTAAATACTTTCTCTCCCAAGATTATTCGCAACGGTAGATCTGCTGGCAGTACGCACAACGGCACAATATTACCGTGATACGCACGTAGTTAGCCGTGTAACTAGGTAAACAAGGTTCGATCAGCTCGTGGTAAGGTAAAGTTCCATCTGCATGCTTCTTCGCGTTAAGACTCCTAAAATATAAAACTTGAATGCCTTAGTTTCATATTTGACTTATAAGGCAGAAATAGGTGGTACAGCCGCGTTTGACACACAAAGAACTGTTCCTTAACAAAAGCAAGTTTGATAAACAATGTTAATAAAGAGGGCTTACCATATTTTGCGAACTGCAAACTATGACTCCTTTTGTGAGGTACTGGTACTTAGGGCAAACAGGACTCAGAACAAAAATCTAAATTAATCTACTTGCCAGTGAACTAACCCTCTACATGCTCGACTGGTATGTATGGTGACTACCGAATATATCAGCTTGTATCTACAGTACTTCTTTAATGAAGTCACAATCAGTTAAGTCATAAGCTCAAACATTCGTATTTTTGAGTCGCCTTCCTCAATATTATTAGCTCGCAGATAAACACTTCATAGTACCCAAAAAACATAAATCAAATGCATCTAATCGTGCGTACAATAACTGTTAGCGCTCAACCCGTCATGTTCCATCTCTCATGCCTCAAACATCACGTATGTATACGGGGAACTGTAAATAGAGGCGGAGTTCATCTTGTGTTCACGCGCGTTGCTAATCGATGATTGATTGACCAAAAGATGTAGATTGTGGGTATAGCGTAACCTAATTTAAACTATGACGATGATTCGCCAAAATTGTTAAAGAAAATAAAAAATAAACCGTTCGTACTTTAAGCAAAGAAGGTTCTTGACTAAAAAGATTACGCATTGGTGCCTACACATAGAACAAATTAGGGAACGAACTTATGACTTCTGAATCTTTACGTGAACTCTACCATCTCTGTTAAGTTAGAAATATTAGTACCTACTAATTTATTTACTTGACATAAGAACAATCAAAGAGGTATTTATTAATGCATGTTACGAGTATACCCTGATAGGTACGTATTTCATTCATACCATTTAGTTAAATTCTAATTAATTTCTTTACCATAACTTCATAATTTCATGTAAGTAAGTGTTATTATTTTCAGTAAATTCTGCTCATTCTAAAAATAAACAAGTCAATTTCACCAAGTTATGTCAGACACGCTACATAATATTTACCTACTCAAAGCAGCCATCTTCACATTAGCATATACTTTTTTGCGTTATTAAATTACATTACTCTATCACGCTGTCGGTATTTCAAATCCTTCAGATTCCAGACACGTCGACATCAAATGTTAAATCGTAAAATCTGAGTCAGTTTTAATAATTTTAGACTTTATTGTGATAGAAATAGTGATAGTGAGGGTGCATTGTTAAATTTGTGTGTGCATCGTCGTGGTGAGTGCATTATGATCGTGGTCACGATACGAAAGCACGAGCGGGTTGTCTCGCGCGGATCACGTAGCGTGACACGCGTCATGAGCTCGGGATGAGCATCCGATGATTTTGGGCACTGGTTCCCAAAGTATGGGCGGTCAAACAGTTAAGTTTCCGTTATGGTACCCAAATTGTGGACCATTTATGTTGTGGAGAATTACAATTTGTTGCATTAAAAAAATTGTTTTTACAAAGTTATGATAACGAGTAACAGTTTGTCAACAAGCCTCTACATTGTTTATATGGTAAGTAACTAGAAAAAGCAACAAAGTAGCTATATATTAACATGACATTTAATAAAAGGCACATAAGTATTCACAAAATACATAGCAGCTTGCAAAGTCCGCAATGTGAAGAAGTGAAATGTTTCCTAGGCTTTTGAGAGCCACTGACTTACAGCTTAACGGTTCATCAAGGGTGGTCTAGGTTACTAAGAAAGACTACTCATGTAGGTCACTTAGTAAACTTAGTAGGTACCTAATTACGAGGTTCACTAATAACGGTTAACGCGTATGTTACTAGCAGGTTAGTAAAACAGATAGATATCCACATAGAGCAATTACTAAATTTAAATGTACAACGTATTTTATAACCATAATATAGTTAATATAAGATATTATCAAATATGTATAAGTCAGACAAATACGTCTCTGACGCTCAAAGATCGTAAGTAGGTAGATTATTGTTAAAGACATCGAACATCGACATCGAACTATAGAGTTGTCCATCCTATCCACATTATCATTAAGATATAAAAAAAATTCAAGTACCTATGAAATGTAAACAGAATCAAATGAATGTGTTACCTGTGCCAAGAAGGAAATGCTACGCACCTGTTTGTGTTCGTCATGGCAGTAATATATTATTATCAATGCCGTGTTCATATGGTCATTTGATAAAAATAACCTGAAGTTAAGTCATACGAGGAGGTACTTTTTTGTAATAAAGTAGTAAACGAACATGCAGTCCACCTGATGGTAAGTAGCAACATCAGTAATAATCAGCCCTAGAGCGAGTCTAAAGAGTTTCTATAAAATATGTAAATACCAACTCTACTCGAGTTTTTTTTCCTAATTATCACATTTATTGTATTGTATTTTACAATGGATATAAATTCTTTTTATATGTTTCTGAACACCAGTCTCTCTTCATATTTAATCAAAAAAGTCTTGTCAATTCCCTCATGCAGCATTACGGATTTGTAGAGATCTATGATAACGGTTAAATAACTGATTTATCTTTACGTGCTCAACTACGATATCCATTTATTTCCTATGAATCTTTCTCTCATTTGATAAAAACCTGTCGCTATGAATTATGTATCTTAATGATCTTCATCGATCACTAAGAACAATGTGTCGTATCGTAACTGAAATTAGTTCGTAGTAAATCTTTCTTTGTTATTTTGTAGTTAGTAGGGTTGACAAATTCAGAAAAAAATACATACTATTTTTTAGGTATTAATTAACCCATTAGTATCTATTTACTAGTTTCATTTATCACATGAAAACCAATCTAGATGCATAGAAATTTAAACTAATAGATCAAAATACAGATATTGTCATTGAAACAAACCCAAATTGCAGAACTCTACCGATCTATGTTGAAATCCTAAGGCTTACATAACAGTTTGTGGATTAGGTATACCAATTTGTCTTGCTCAAAAGAATTCTAAATATTAAGACGGTTCAGGTCATCATGATCGGTTGCCTCTTTTCTACTCCCATAATATAAAATATGGACAACCCTTATAGTATTGATTAGTTCGATACAATTACTGCACTGATTAGTTCCGCTGTTTTTCTAATTGTTTTAATTATATTGTTCGCGTTTCCTCTCCGATTCGATATCGTAACAAGTTAGTTTTAATTACATCACACAATGTTGTGAATTTCACAGTTCACACAGAGTCATCAACACTTTGGCCCGGTATTCACAAGAAAGTGTAAGATATCACAATTAATTAATTATGAAATAACTGAACTTGGAAAGCGTGTTTTTGTTATGGTATATTGCGAACCTCATATAAAAGTCCATCTCTATGAAACTGTCAATAATTCTCAATCTTTAGACAATTATAACAATGTTGACGAAGTGGATAATCAATATAAGGTACTGATTTATTAACATATGATTGGTAAGTACGATTGGAGTTTTCCTCAAGTTGACCACGAATGTGTTACTCCTGAGAGAGTTTGACAGAGTTCGCCCTTACATGCTGAACTACCTCTGAGAACAAAGTTACAATGTCTTTGTCTTATATGACGTGCTCAGAGCTTCCTGTATACTCTATTAACTAATCTTATTTTATTTAAATTGGGGATATCTATTCAGGTTCCATTCTAAGTCTAGTCTAGTCTATTCATGTCATACTGATTCTGGAAGATAATTCCATATAAAGATAATTCCGTATAATGGAATTATCTTCTGGACAAAGTGTAAATAACTTTATGATTTCAATAATTTACGTACAATTGATAATATAACCTCCTGATCACGTGAATGAATCTGAAGGCCTCAGTACTGTTCCGTGCGCCAATGCTTGTAATTTATCATTGCCATGGAAAAGAAACAAAGAACTCGCTTAAATGGAAGACAATGGCGAGACGCCGTGGCATCTGCCAAGAGAATAATCCCGTGAAAATCTGCGGTTCGCAGACAATCGCGATCCAGACGCTGAGAAATGCGATTTAAAACCGTAACACGTATTATGTGTTAAGCAGATAACGTTGATTTCAACTTGCAATACGTAGATGCATATGCAATTAATTGCAGGTTCCAGATGATACGAGTAGCTCTATTCTCAATCTTAATCCTTCTCTCCATACTAATGAATGTTCATCTTAAGAAGTAAAATGTTGATATATTTTTATATAATCTTTAGCAAATATTTATTACGAATAAGACATTTTTTAAATACCTAATTGATTAAAAAATTAAATTAACTGAGATTTTTTGCTTATGAATGTATCTAAAACTTGATTCTTCAAAAATTGTTATCGATTAGGTACTTGCTGACTTTTGTATGTTTCTTGCTAACATAATGTAGAGAACAAGAAGTATAAATAAAAGTGCCGTCATTTTGGATAAAATTTTACATTACTCATTGATATAGATATATCACTTGAATGAGTAACAAGCAAGAGCGTCAATTTTATATCTTAACTGCTGATCATTACAGCTTCACACTTTTAGTAGCTTGCTTCTATCAGTGTTCTATTTCAATACTATTGGAAACTAAGTGGTTTACCACCTCTAGTGATAAAACTCGCATACATTTAGTATGGCTGCTAACCTAGTAACAAGCATTACTCGACTTCTCAGCTCTCTTTCTTCGCACATAGGTACAGTTCTAACGCCCTGGTTACCTGGAATGATTTCAATTTCATTTCTGTCACAAATACTCTTAACCAGTTACTTACTCCAAATCCTTTTTATTTGACATTGAAAGTTATTTGAATATTACATATTCCACCTAGTAGTAAGTGGCCATCATTGCCAATGTACTTAAATTTTGTATGTTGTTAAAATTCCAATAAAAAAATAAAATTTAAGTCTAAAAAGTGTTTATTTAAAAAAATAGATGAAAAAAGAATAAACTTATCGACAGCTATTTAAAATAAAATGTATTTTCTATCAATAAACATACAGGAACGCGGATAGAAGTCTAGGAATAATAGCCGACAAATAGCACGAAGAGCGCGGCCTTGCTAGCATTCTAGAGAAACGTGAGTTCCTTATGAATTGCCGCAAGCATTGTCATTCCATTATTTATTCGGTTACAGTAAATATAAATTAAGATAAAAATAGAAGCGTTTATTTTATACACATTTATGCGCAGTGTTACAAATTCTTCTTGAAATTATCTTCTATAGATATGAGAAGAAGTAATAATTGTACAAAAAACTCGATATTTTTATACTGTACGTGTATCTACACAAAACAGTAAAAACTTTTTCTATTTATGTGTATCTACGGTGTTTTTATAATATCTATACCTATATAAAAATATAACTAATCATCACATATTCTACACTAGTAAAGGTAGAGCATATTATAGGTAGGTACATTTGTTTTATGATGTAGAGACGAAGTTTTTATTGATATCCCACCCGTAAGAGGATTAAATAGGGATTAAATTTCATATCGCGTATTAAATCACGAGTAACACGTAATATTCTCATCTTTCTAATATATACGTACTCTATATTACCACAAGAGTATTTGATACAGGAAGCGAACTAACCCGACGTTTATACGATTAAATTGCGAACTCTATATAATATTATCTTTATTTCATGAATGTAATATACTAACTAGTTTATAACACACAATCATGACTCAAACATAAGTTTAATACCCTACATCTGGTTTATTGAGGCCTACTTATATTGTATAATACTGAATTGAGTGGTTGATGCAGATTGCATTCTGTTCAAACAGCGTCTAATAGGGTAAAAGCCGGATAGTTGCCCCACTTTTGGGAAAAGCTCCATTACTGGAAATTTACTCATTATTATGAATAATAAACAATGTAAATCAAAAGATAGGTCTTTCATCTATTATACAAGCTGGGTTTAGTAAACATAATTAATATAGGTTTTGAGTAAATCCTGTTTTCCTGGACCTCTCGAAAATGGGATAGTTGCCTT
>DWPV01001837.1:0-19115 GCA_018251915.1 Urbanus proteus proteus
GTTAATTATGCCGATATTTCGACCCAGTTGCATGGATCGTGGTCACGGCGAAACTCGTGGTTTCGCCGTGACCACGATCCATGCAACTGTAAATATAAATATCGGCATAATTAACCAACGTATCGTGAGTACCCGTTACATAATAAACAGTTGAAAATTGGGTTATAGAAAGAAGTATGAGGTGTTAAACTGTGATAAGAAACGTTGATTTATTCGAGCTTTAAACAATGTTTGCATAAACAATCTAAACAACTTCAACAGCTGTCATCCATAACAGCTAAAGCGTTTGTTAATCGATGACCCCTTTTGACCGAAGTAAGGTTTTATATTCAAAAAAAATATGCGTATACAAGATAATAAAATCATTTAATTTTAATGCATTTTAATCTCCTTAGGCGAGGAATATCAATTAAATATAAAATAAAGCTATTATTCACATTTCTTGATACTTTAGCAGCTTAGCCAATCATTGTCCAACAACAATCATTGAGTCTAAACTGCTAAAGCTAGAACCATGTTTCGATACAAATTTATGGCATTCCGCCCCCTAAGGGGGTTAAATGTTTGCATCATTTTGTCTGTCTCTACAGTCGCAGGCACCAGCGAGTAATATCTGAAGATTAGTTGATAAGCGGGGGCGTAAATCAGTGACAATCCACGGGTTGCGTGAAAACTTGTCGCTCAGCAACAAGAAAATACGTTTCAATTTGCGCAATAAATTTGTCGGCCTACTTCCTATTTTGCTTTTTGTTTTCAATGTGAAATAGGAGCGGGTTTTGTGAGTTCAATTTATTGTTGCGTTCCGTTATTCGTACTCTCGCATTTGTTTGATGTCACATATGTAAAATGGCGCTTACGTTTTGAGTTTAATTATACGTAATGTAGATATTCCTAGGAGATTTTCTTTTAAATGACATTACATTATTTATAAACATTGTTTTTAAATCCAAAGATCCGACACCAACCCTCCTGTTTGTTTCTTATATCAGTAAAATTGAAGGCTGCCTTGATCTGGTAAAAGGGAGTGGTGAAATCTAACTTTTGTATCAATGGCAACCCATTGGGGTTGATATCAGATATCCATAAGAACAGTGACCACATTCCATCAATATAATAAACAAAAGAAAGTCGGTATCTACAAAATAAATTAAAAATAAGAATTCTTTCTATTGAGATAAATTCTATAATGTCGAAATTAAGATATTTCTCAGACGTCTACATAATGTCGGATCATTAGTCTTGAAGTTCACAGTTTTTGTTTACAAGACAAATATTGCAATATCTCAAGCAAAAAGACCTTACGTATAATGTCGCTAAGAGAAGTGCTTAATCTCGCAGAATTTCTCGGATCGTAATGAAATTTCTTTCTGTAATATCCTCCTATATTTTATATTAAGACATTAAAAGTACGACTGTTTATTGTTCGAATAAAAGTCCAATTGGAATATAAATTTTATGAATTGGACTGTATTCGGTCTAAATAAGGTTTTTTTTTAACCTATAGAAAGCAGCCACATAGTACCTACTTATAAAATAAGTAGTACATTAAGCAAGGCTTCTACAAACCAGTACCCTTAGTAGTTACTTAGAGTTTCTTACGTTTTTTTAATACGATCACGGTTTACGTTTACGCCCGTTTTTCCATAGTAAAATTTTAGTACCTAAACGGTCCGCTAGGAGCGCTGCATGTCGATGTATGGGCCTAAACGAGGAACGTTTCACTAAACGTAATAAACTCGTATTAGAGGTACTGGTGGCGCTACCTCTTGATGAATTGCGGGAAATCGCCACAAATTGTTATTTTACTTATAACATTGAGGTATCAAGCGTGCAATCCATGTAGTAAGTGGCCATTGCTGTCCGTGGATAACTACATATAAACAATTCTAACTGAAAACTGTAACAAACCTAATTAAAAACTACCTTTCAATTATTTTTCTGATTTTTATTAGAATTTTTTTTTCATTTGAATTCTCCATAAAATTTATTTTAATTTAATTGTATTAATCCGTACAGGTATATGTTTATTGAACATAAAGAAGTATAGTGTGGCGTAACCACTAACTAAATAACAATTTGTGAATACAATTCGTGATGCAATTGAATACGTGTTCCAATTTGGGTTCAATTTTATTTAAATTGCCCAATATGTTTACACTCTCGCGACTCAATTTCCTACGGGTTAACCAAATCCTTTACATAAACATTTTTTCAAATGTAACAAGTATAGGTGTTTAATATTTACGACGATTTCAAAACGTTCATCTGTTAATGTTATTCAAAGTTACACGGAAATTTAAAGTTACCCAACCTGAGTGTATTTAATTCTGTTATAATAGATGAAAGCTGTGTTCGTTTGACTATCCGCGTGATGCTGATCATGCAGTGGGTCCAGGGTTTGATCCCCGGCCAGACAGATATCTGAATGATGAATTTAGATTTCTGTTTTGGATCTAAGAGTGTATTCGTCTAGATGTGTGTGTAATGTCACCCACGATAGAAAATCCTACTGTGGGGGCTGTTGGTGTAGAAAATGTAATTTTATTGCTACAACAATTTTGAAACTCAAGTACCTAGAGCGGAACTCAATAGTTAATTAAGAAAAGATTCATGTTTCCGCTTGGCTACTAGAAGTTTGAGTTCAATTAAAGTTTGGTGTAAAAACGTTCATTTGTACTGTCCTCGGATCTATGATGTTTCCGTGGTACTTAAAACACAAACGTTTGGAACTTCTCAGTAGATAATAAGATCTCTCTCTAGAGATAAGTGGACAACATTTAATAAGATATTGTACTTAAATAACAATATTGAACTTATTCGGTTTAAAAGTAAAAGTAAAAAAATTTAAACCTTTCTTCGTAAATGTGTTTCTATAAATGATATTGAGAATTTGTTAGTTAATGAGACAGTGTATAAAATGTATTAGTGTGTGTGAAATGTTTAAATGTAATTGGGTCATAATCTTTCGTCACCGTTAAGCATTTATTGTTAACTAGCTTTAGCTCGTGGCTTTGCACGCGTTAAATTACATATAAACTTTCGTCTTAAATCACTTTATTTATTAAAAAACCGCGTCAAATACCGTTGCGTAGTTCTAAAGACCTAAGCATACATACAGACAGCGGTAAGCGACTTTGTTTTATACTATGTAGTGATTTAGCCATGTTAGTGGATAAGCCTTAAAATCATTTCTTAGTGCTTAATTAAATTCCACTAAATTATTGCATGTGCGTTGTATCTGTCACTTAGCCATACTATGCCTAAGATGTCTTAAACATATGCATAGTATATGCAGACATAATGTCTATTGAAATACTGGATTATGTTTTGTAGTTTAAGAAAACTTACTATCGGGCAATTAAGCCAATTTTTGATATATATCCTGTAACAAAAAGTTAAACTGAGTTAAATATTCAAGAAGTATCAATCACTTGCCCCACAAATGCTGATCCTTTAAAAGCGTTTCAGAGAATCTGTAATGGTTGGAAGGGAGAGAAGATATTTTAACGGATATATTAACACGACTATACACTAGAGCACTTGTTAGTAACAGAGCATCAAGCTTCTGTAAAATGACATTCGTATGCGTATTAAAAATTGAGAACAACATACGATGTTACTACAACTTAAATATTTACCGCGAACGAATTGATTATATCAAATGACGATGTGACCATAAAAGAAACATTATTATTGAATGTTTTTTAAACTTTATATTACGTGAGCGCGTCGTTGTTTATACCGTTCGCCAGAACATAACATTACAAGGAAGTGGTCTAATGTTAACCAACCTTTAGGTTTGATTATGAATTCGCTGTGCAAACAAGATAAAATTAACTGAATTGTAACGTAAAATGTTCGTGAACATTTTTCACGTCACAACTCTGATAAACAATAAAGTAGGTAGATCTATCATTCTCAACAAACAAATGAAGCCACTTTTTAATGGTCGGGTTATAAAAGTGATTATGTGATGGTGAATGTACTGACATAAAACTACGCTTTTGTGTGTGCGTGTAAATACCCGAGAGTAGCGTAGTTTTGTAGCTTCACTCAAATACAAGGCGGTGATTAATTTATCTATTTTATTTATCTGAACGTCACAAAGTAAACTCGACGCCCGAACTTCATAAACCGGCTAATGTTTTCCCGATATTTTTTATGACAGTAGCAAAAATTTAATGAAGTATACCCACGTCGTTAATCATCTAAATGGACTGTGCTATTAGCGATTTTTTCTGATCCGTTTCATTAAGTGGCCTAATGTCCTTTTTGTGTGGTCAGGTGTTTCAACTGAAGTGTTTTTGAGGCGGTGTGGATGATTTATTAGGTTTTAGCGAGTTTAGTTAGAAGTCCTAGAATGTCGTCCTAGAATGCCTTTTAAGTTCACATTATTTCTATATTTATTATATTGTGTGATAAGTTTGCGTAAATGTAGTCTTAAATTATTAAGATGTGATGGATAATTTCGAAGGGTCATTAGATAAATGCTGGGTTATACATAATAGGTATAAAAAAATAATAACCTCTTTTTTGACATCGGTTAAAAAAGAGATTTAAGTCTGTGGGTTAAAAAGGTTCTTATAACAACAATAAAAAATTGGTCTGAAATAGCTTCAGCTTTCACCTTATTATTAAAAATATAAATGAAAAAAGAAATTGTTAATATTATACCTTTAATTAGTTATATCAAAAATTACTGAACTATGCGAATTGATTTGAGACGTCAATGGACGGCAGTTATCATTTACTATTAGGAGAATTTTTTGCTCATTCGCCACTCCTACATGATAAAAACAAACTATTTTCAAATAATCTGTAATAAAGCAATAATGAAATGCGTACATTTCATGTAAATATTATGTATATTATGCCTTATGATACGTATGCTATGTCAAGTTGAAGGAGAAACACATAATTTAAACCTTGTTCAATATAATTTCGTTTTGTATTCGGTCTCAGTCCGCCATTAATTATTTCAAAACGTAGGCAATAGGCATCCATTTGTTAATTTATAATTGAACATAATTTGATACAGAAACCACTAATACCGCGTTATGATTTATATTTCTGAAAACATTTGTATTTCAATAAATAAACATGGGCATCAGGGGGTTTTAAAATATAATTATGTACCTAATTCATAAATAATTCTAAAAATCTGTAAGAGTCTGTAAGAGCTGTTCAAAGCTAATATTTCTGCGACCTGCGATGTCATATTCTTGACGACCTTTTTTAACTCACCTATCCGTAGGGGTGTCAAAAATTACGTAGGTATTTGTTTATGAAGCCATGCTGCTGTTATAATACTCACATAACTTTAAAAGGGAAGGCATTCGCCTAAGATTCAAACCTGAGGGGCAGATTTGAAAAATAAATTGAAATGTGATGTACGCCTTTAGTATTCAAATCTGACAACACGATTAAGAATGAAAAGGCCATCACTATCATAACAATTTCATTATACATACTGCTATGTAACCATTAACCGTAATTCGTATCCCACGTAAAGCTCCTTTGGTCAAGTTAACCCAAAACGTACATATAATAAAATAATAATAAATAAATAAATAACGCGTCACACTCATAGCCCCACAGTAGGATTTTCTCCTGTGTCGTGGGTGCCATGGACAACACACAAGACAAGGACACACACCCAGACCAAGAACGAAAATTTAAACTCATCATTCAAATTTCCGCCTCGCTGGGAATCGAACCCAGGACCCTCGGATTAGCGGTCTGGCGTATTAACCATTGCGCCATCCGGGTCGTCAAACATATGCCAACGTTATTTTCCTTATCCGCCCTTCTCAGGTATTTTCCGTCACATTGCAAATAAATTACTATTATAGGTAAGTTTCGATATCATTTATTTTATATAGTAATACCTAACGATAAGGCAGATGGCTACCTGATGGAAAGTAGTCACCGCCGCCTATGGACATTTGCAGCACCAGAGGAGTCGCCATACTATTGTGTCATGTTATGTCGTAATATGTCGTCTAGATGATCTCCGCGGTTTCACCTGCATTGAAAAAGTCAATCAATAAACATGTCGCGAGATTGACACGGCAATAAGCCAAAAAAATGTATCCTATATGTTATTCCAAACTACAGTCTATGTCTGCACCAAATTTCACCCAGATCCATTCAGCCGTTTTCAAGTTATAGAGTAACAAACATCCATCCATCCATCCATCCTCACAAACTGTCAGCTTTATAATATTAGTAAGATTTTCTATTTGTATCGACCTTATGTATACTCAGCTAGTAACGAATTAGATAATTAGGTTCCTATTAAATGACCCTAACCTTGCTTAAGCGAGTTATAAATCAATTTCTAGCATACACATGACCTCAAAAATATCAAGGTGGTCGTAACTACAACTCGGTTCATTAGCATACGTCATGTATAATTATAATAAGATAAATTGCATTGCATGAGATGTGTACTATTCACCTTCATAGTAAGCACTTCAAAGCTTTTCTTTGACCTGAAAAACGTGTGAATGTATAATCATCAGGCAAGAGCGATTTACTTGGAAAATGTCTAGTAAGACCTACTGAAAATCTATGACGAGCAGCATACAAACTAATAAAAGTAATTCACTTAAAAAAAATCTGCAGTGCACTAACTTCTAAATCACTTCTAACGCTTCTAAGGCAGTAATGCTTAAAACTATTAATATTAAGCCTGCCTAATTAAATAGATGTGTGTTGCCTCCGGAGTTCAATTAAAAGGTTCTATCACTTTTAAAATATAATTGCGTGAAATAAAAATAACACCACAGCTGATATAACTTGTCATAAGCGGAACGTACCTACATTTTCTCATAGTTTCCTTCATACTGAACTAAATTACATACGTTATTTATTTTACTTTCATCTGAAGTAGAAAAGGTATTAATATCGTGCATGCTCCAGAGCTGGCTGGAGATTATTAAGCTCAGTAAGCGTTGCGCTTATCTCAGTTATGACGGCTTTAAGATTAATCGTTAAGTATAATCTTAAAAACCACATAGTATGATATATTTTTGCTTGTAATAGCTAAGGAACTTTGATATACAGGGTGTAACACGATCACAGGATAATCCGTGGCAGGGAGGTAGAGGACTTCAATACCTATCGATCTAACCCCTATGTATGTTCGCCGATTTTCAGTGGTTTCAGTGGTAAAATGCTTGGATGGTTAATGATAGCTCCTGTGGCAGAATAGTCATCATACTGGACTATCACACGCCAGGATCCGGGTTCGATCTAGGTCAGACCTCGTCACTAAATTTCGATTCCCCTCTGGGTCTGGGTATTTGTGTAATCATCTTTATATATTCTAAGCAACCACGATCGACACGGGGAATCCTACTATAATGTACTCGTAAGAAGTGTAAAAAGTATATTTTATTAATTATCACAAATTATTTTATCTCTTCTTCAGGCCTGGTTGAGAGTGCTTATATGTATTAGAAGATTTTCTATTACAAGCTTATTTGTAACAATTTATAAAGGTTTTGTACCGACCTAATGTTATTTCGCTATACCGATCCTAACTGCATATTGCTTGCGTATTTTATACTGTACTAAGCGGTAATAGAAATCGCTTCGGCCTACAGAGAAAAGGGATTGTAAATCGGACCCAATGACCATAAATAACAAATTGAACATCGGTGTCTAAGACTTTGATTGTGGATGTCTTGTAAAACATTAAATTGTATTTATAGTTTTTGTATCACGGTTTGATTTATTTAGAATCAGTGCAAACTATGACAAATATAGGTCTTTATGTAGTTCGACTCTGACGGCACCACCGTCACACCTATTTCTGCCTTATAACAGCACTGTTAAGCACTGCTGTGTTCTGGTCTGAAGGGTGTGGTAAGGGAGACATACTTAACCGAGGTGAGCTAACTCAGTTCTCAGGGTTAGCAACGCATCTGTGGTCAAGCTCAGATAGGACCTTGATCATATCTGGGGTTGATTACAGATGTCCATGGGCGACAGTGGTTACCATCAGATGGACTTCAAGCTCGTTTGCTACTTCGATCTTATAAAAAAAGCTGGGTTACAGTGTCTAGTCATATTTAGATGAAGCCCTTATACGACTTTTATTGTATGATAGGGTACATTACGATGTTTTATTTACCCGTTATAGCAAGTGATAATTAAATTCTTTACTGGCTGAATACTAGTACCTTCACTACTTTGTATTGAAGTAGCGTGATGGACAGTGCTCCAAGCCTTGCCTAATACTGGGCAAATATAGAGCAGCAATAAGCGCAGAAGCCAAACAAAATCTTCGCATCAAATTGACCTTAAAACAAGTCAGTAAAAGAACAAAGTAGTTTATAAAGAATAGTTAATAACTTGAACGTCGGAAGTCGAAGCTTAGAAGTTTAACAGTACGGCTTTAGAACACGACAAATACTGCATCTTAAAGACGCTGGAATTCCTATTATCTGTTTCTCACAATAGCTTGCTACAAACTCTTTAATAGAGGTTGTAGCGCACAGAAATGAAAGCAATTTTGTATGCTTTTGTACGACGCACTGTACTGTACATTCTATTCATATTAATTCTAGAATGAGAATAAATATATAGGTACAAAGATCATTTATGAAAGTGGTAGAATTCTTTGCCTGAGTATAACCGCCACTAATTTTCCTGTCTAGCAATAATACTCTACTTTATAACTAAGTCGTAGTGTACAATTTTGTCTTGAGTTAATCCTGTTTCAACCTTGTCTTCAAGATTAAAAGAACTTATAGACAGTGATAACATGGAAACAGGTGTAACGGTGTTACCTCTATACATTCCGTAGACGAACTCTGAAAGCTTTTACTATCTTTACATGTAACCGCTTTTAAATATACTTCCACTAGCTGATCCCTGAGGTTTCACCCGTATTAAAAAAAAAAATCATTAACTTTTTTAAACATACATAGGTAACACCCGATCTCCTGCAACGGTGGCAGAATGCGCGTGACGCGCGCTAATCCTTTTTTTTTTCAAAATAAAAGTAGCCTTTGTTACGCCTTAGACCTTCAGCTATATTCCAGTGAAAGTCCTGTCAAAATCGTTTTAGCTGTTACAAGATTACCTCAGCCAAAGAGACACACAGAAAAAAAAATTGCATTCATTCATTCAGTCAGGTACTAAAATTTAAATAGCGTCTTATGTTGCCTGTTCTAAGTTATACGCGATAAGAACAATGGAACATAACTAGCGTATCTTCAATATTTGGCTATTAATAGGAAGAGTCACCATTGTTAAAGTTTAGATCTGATAATCGAAGTAGCCCTAAACTTTGATCGAATTGTGAATAAGGGATTTGGATTTCTTGGGTGATTCTTAGCGGATTCTTAGCGGATACTTAAAAGGTACATTTATACGCAATCAACTTTTAAAAGTGCACAGAAAATGGTGTGAAATAGGTACTTTATTTATCGTTAGGTATTTTAATATTCATACCTACTTATAAAGTTTATTATGATTTTCGCGGAATTTATTTATTTCTCTTATTCATGTGCCATACCATAGATAATTTGATTCTCTAATGATAGTCGATAGCAACAAAGAACAAGTAACTAAGTTAAAATTGGAGTGATGGAAAAATATAAATTAACTACCTACCTTAAAATCGAACATTAATATTTTTACACAAGAATCACCATAATAAATGATATTGGAAAGAAAATGCCCTTTCTTTCCAATATCATTTATTAATGTTTGGGTTATCATTATCACTACATAGTATAAAACAAAGTCGCTTTCCGCTGTCTTTCCCTGTATTCCTAGATCATTAAAACTACGCAACGGATTTTGATGCGGTTTTTTAAATAGATACAAGTGATTCAAGAGGGTGGTTTATATGTAAGGCGTGCGCAGCCACGGACAAAAGCTAGTCTCTTACAATCACATACATTTACTGACAAAAAATATTGAATTAAAATCAATAACCTTCCTATTCTATGTAAGACCAAGCGCCTCAGTGACCTAATTTACTTTGAAAATAATAGTGCGACCCCTATCCCTAGACATTATCCTGCGCAGATACCGGTTAAGCTCAGCTAACCGAGTTTAATTATATCGCCGTCAACCGTAAACTATGCAGTAATTAGATGACAGTGCTGCGGATAATTGGCGATGATTTGGTGGTATCACCGGCTACCCTGGTCTGGGTTCGAAGCCGGCACTAATTTGCCGACTCGTAATTTTTTTAACTCGTTAGAAATAACGCATCGATGATTTTAATTATTTGTTTTCAAATTAACGTAATTAATAATTTTAGTGTACCCAACTGTAGGCTTTGTTTTTAAGTAAGAAAAGATCTACGTTAAACAATGAGCTTGAGATATTAAGAGGAAATAACCAAAGAGTTAATTGTAATCGACCATAATTGTCGTGGGAAGTGTCGATCTTTTGCTACTTGTGTTCGCAAACACTCTTTTTAGGTACTACATGTAACGAAAGTTTTTTAATATTAAAACAACTTATAAGCTGCAATTCAATGATAATCGGCGATGGGGGTAGGTATATTCGCAATTCATGTGATTTAAAATGCTTTCTACACTTATAGCCCCACAGTAGGATTCCTGTGTCGTAAGTGCTATGTACACACATAGACAAACAAAGACCCAGACCTAGAACAGAAATCTAAATTCAACATTCAGATATCTGTCTGGCCGGGAATCGAACTCGTGACCCACCAGACCAGACCCATGCCAGACCGGCATGATAACCGCTCCGCGGGTCGTCAATTCTGTTACGATTGTTGTTTGTACGAATAATCTAACGTTTTATTACTATTTGTGTCGTAAACACACATTTTGGTTTCAAAATCCCTGCACAGTATTGTTATGTGGCAGTTTGAAGAGCATTTGTGACGAAAGACCTCTTTGAGAGCGCGCACAAATGGAACTTTTACGAAACACAAATGGAAATTCAGATAGGGGAAAATTTGAGAGAATTTGAGCTTAGCGGAAAATCCTATGCGTAAACATAGTTCCATATGGGAGAAAAATAACACACGTTTTCCTTATATTATGTTTCCATACAGGACGTTAGTTTTGCTACCTATTCTAGCATAGAAGCATAAGTAGGCTCAGATAAATAAAATAGGTTACTCACCGCCCTGTATTTGAGTGAAGCCAAAAAACTACGCCACTTTCATATATTTACACGCACACACTTACACAAAACTAGCGTAGTTTCTTGTCAGTAGCTTTAGTTTATTTACGCTCACATAATCACTTTTATAACCCATTTTAAAAATGGCTTTTTTTTTTTGTTAGGAATAGGTATCTATTTTAAAACCACAACCCCTATGGCTTGTCAATGCATCACCTGCCCTATAATTATCTGTAGTATTGATTATTAAATAACATATTTTTCCTTATATGATAGCAATTTACATTAGTTATTGTGTTATGATTTTCTAGCACAAATAAGTAGAACAAGTTTTTTAATAACCACGCCTATGGCATGTCAGTGCATCAACTGTTCTATAGTAAATTATTATCTGTGGTATTGATTATTTATTTTCGTAGTATCGTATAGTTCACGGGTGTATTGTGTTACTACTATGTTTTAAAAATAGCACTGTAGGCATAAAATAATTACAGTTAACTTCACTACTTTTTCCCCGACTGCGTCAGAAACAGAGTTAGTTTAGTTGAGTTAGTTAGTTAGTTTCTTTGGCGCGTCCTACAGCGCAAACGGCTTCACCATAGATCCTAATAACGTGATCTAAGGCCTTTATGGATTTATGAATGGACGAGGTGTCGTTAGATTCGTCTCGATTGTCATAGCGACATTAACTTTTAAATACCCGAAATATATGAAAAGTGAAAAAGAGGTTTTAAGCAGTTTGGTTTTTTGCTTTTAAGATAATATTATTAGTTCCCCAACTGCATCAGAAGGAGGGTGAAGTTTTAAGATTATAGAAATAGGTGTAACGATGGTTCTGTAGACCCTTACTGGTTTTGCCTTACAAAGAATATATAGATTTTCGTTATAAATCATACATAATCATAATATTAACTTTCCTATTCTAAATAATATGAAGTTAAACTTAAAGAAATATAAGGTTTTATTTCTAAAAATAAGGTTGTACAGCACTAGTGTCACTAAAGTGAATATGAACGGAAAGGTCAAGGCTTCACCACAAATATTTTATGTAATGCCTCATGTGGGGCGGCCGGAAGGATCTGTCATTTCCGTTGTGGATGTCATCGCTGAATGTTAATGTAAATGGATACTTAATATCAACCAAATCTATAATAATTATACGAGTATTAATAAGGAATGGGTTACCGTGTTGTACGATTTTGTGTTTCACTCATCGTTATATCGTATATGTCTTTATCTATACAAATAAATAAAATTAAAGTTTGTGATTTCAAAATAACAACTGTTTGTCTGTTGTTTGGCTGGATCTTCTAAACGGCTGGACCGATTTTGACGGGACTTTCACCAGAAGATAGCTAAGACTCTAAGTTGTAAGATAGGCTACTTAAATTTTTGAAAAAGCATTAGTGCGCGCTCCACGCGCTTGCGTGTCCCCTCGCGGGAGAGCGGGATTTCAGTTATGTTTAAATTTGTATTTCTTTTAACTTCTTAAACACAGGTGTAACCGCGGGGATTAGTTCGTTTAAGTAAAATAATGCAAATTTGTCTAATAAATATTTGCATCGAGATACTTGCAGTTGAACACAGTTGAGAGTCGTTAAGAGTGAGTAGCTGATATCTAAAAATGTATGGACTTAAAGTAAACGAACATAGTTAAGTATATGAGGTAAATATAAAATATCTAGTTACTATATTCTTAACCCATAAATATTCAAACTGAATATCTATGAATTCATAGCAATCCGCTACTTCTCCGAACATAGACATTCACTTAAATACAATATCGTAATAATATTACAAATTAGGTATTGCATTATTTAATATTTCAGTTCCCACACAGAGAATTATTCTCTCTACCCATAAACCAACCAACTACATTCCCAAGGGTGTAAATGAAATCGCTTACTTTGGGATCAACCTTTTATTACTAGTGAATCATGTACTACTTTATCTGCTGTAAATTATTTGATATTATTTTGTACACCAATTGGCAGAACTGAAGGGTCAAAATATGTGTTTTCAACCATGCTTTATATAAAAAATAATAAACCGATTATTTGATTCTTCCCTTCCTTCCTCTTACAATTTTATTCACTGTATAATCTTGTATGTACTAAAATTCTTTTTTTTTTAAGTATAGATTGGATCTCGCATTTGTAACAAATTTAGATACCTATAACATTTTAGTGTATTATATTAGATCTTAGTGCAAAATAACACAGATAACTTTACTGGTTTAATATTCTAAAAGTACCTAAAACTGTAAACTAGACCATTTATAGTATAAGATATGGGTCACAAACATCTACATATAGTTAATGAAAACAATCATCTTCATGAATATATATTTTCATTCTTTAATGTAAAACTTTTATTGTTACGCAAACAAAACTGTAATTGCAACTTTTAGTTCCTTGCAAACGAGTTGTGTAACTTGAACATAAACTTTTTAGTCGAAGAATGTTTTATACACTTTGAATTAAAACTAAGCAAGTACAAACGCGTATACTTAGTTCAGTTTCCGCAAGAGAGCCTTCGCATTCAGGGCTAGTAGTGCCTTTGTTTTCCCGCAATTTCAGCGGTAACTCTCGTTAAATCGGATTCGAGGTACAAAATATAAATCCATCGGATATAACGTGCATTGGGAAACTCAGTCCCGCCGCGGCGGTCGCGAGCGGCGGGTCCCGTGACGTATACGGGATCTCTTGCCGCGTTACGCGTGACCTCTTGGATAGTTCTGCTCGCCTGGTACTCGTAGTACAAATTCTCTACGTATTACAAAAGCTATTTTGTTTTGTTTTCGGCTTATCTTGAGTGACTTTGAATAACTCTTTTGAAGTGATCTCTTAGGTTTTCCTGCTCGCCTAGTACTTCAAGTGCAATGTTCACTATATATTTTTAGGGTTCCGAAGGGAAATCTAATTCTAAGTCAATCCGTCCTACCTTTAAGCTATTTATTGGACCCTAATTGCAAGATAGATATGATATCATGTGAAGTTACTAACCCAAAGCATTTTAAGTAGACTTTTCGTCATAAATTTATTGTGTGATTTTCACTATACCAGTTTCACACAAAACAAACTGATTAATTGCTGTTTCTTTTCTAATTTTAAGTGTATTACCACTTTATTCACATTGATTATTATTTTATTTTCATTTGAGTACGGAAAATACCTTAATGGCCTGTTACACACATAAGTTTCATCTTGTCATTATAAAGCGCCCTTTGATCTTTATTAAACAAATATTAACACTATGGCTAACGTATGATATACAACTGTAAATTTCTAAGAAGTAAAATAGTTATTTCTAAAATTACAAATATAGTATACTTAGACTGATTAAGATAATTTAAATTGGTACAGTTCTTAGAGAAATAGACATGATTTTTACCTGATTATTGACCAGTTACTAAAATGACACAAAGACATAAGTTGAAGCAAATTTTGTATTATTGCAATTTTTACTATCTACATTTATTATGATACATACTCAGTAATAAATAACTCATTTGTTTTGAAGTCGATATTTTACAAGTTTTTAAGCATTTTTTAATTTTATTTCTTACTTTTAAACTATTGTTAGTACTAAGCAATCAGTACCTCATCTGAAATACTCCTAGATACATCATACATTTTACATTTTCGATACAGTAACATTTTTTTGCGGTTAGTGCTTAGGGCTTGTTGACCGTATAAGTACCTGCCCACTTCACAAGTGACAGTTACCTCACACAGTGTGTGTTGGCGCTTGGATTATCGTAATTTATCTGTTTTGTAAATAGAGATGTGCTAATATCTGATTATAATAACCCGATATATCAATACGGATACATGTATCTCGTATTCGTCTCTAAGAGTAAAAATAGGCTCTTTTATCACGCAGTCAACGATTAGGGTCGTAAAATCGAATTATATCAGCCTAAGCTCGAGGGGTTTTCTTTTTACGACCCCCGTGGCGTAGCGGTCACCTCGCCGGTCAGCTGCGCAGTGGGTCCCGGGTTTGATTCCGGGACAGATATCTGAACGATAAATTTAGATTTCTGTTCTGGGTCTAGGTGTTTATGTATTCGTCTTAGTGTGTCCATAAAACACAAAAAAGAAAGCATCTTTACTAGTGGTGTAGTAGCTACTGACTCCATTATCAGATAAGTTCTAAAATATTAAATTAATATATTTCATAATGTCGCCCAAACTACATGTATATAGGGACAGAGTTTAATTTCACTACGAATATTAGAAGTAGATTTAAATTGACTTGCATATCGTAAAACATTTTTAGTTTGTTTCAAGTGGAAGCTAATGTAAAAATAAACTCTATTATCATCTTCAATCCATTTCTACCGCACTTGTGACTTTTCTTAGAGTGAAAAGAATTTGCAGCAGTCTTTTACACTGACCAATTTCAAATTGAGAGTAAAGTCTTGACATATTTATACCTTATGAGAACATTTGTTACAAATGACGTACGCATCTGTAGGATGTAGGTCGCCCCAATATTTTCTTCACTACAAAATTAATGACATACTAAGTTTCTAATAATCACTTTCGTAATGTAAAAAAATCTTTGCGTATCCCAAGATTCAAACGAGGCTAACTTTAAACCCCTAACTGTTTATAATTGTTTTTTTTTTGTTTTCCTTATGTTACTCTTGCATGTCGACAATTACTCCAAAATAGCAACTTTAGTGCTATGTGACTGACGAGAACGCGTGCCAAATTGGACGCAAGCACCATTCAACTGTACGCAAATAAACATACGGACGATTGAACACATTGTTACCTGGAACGTATGTAAATACACCTCGGATGTTTGTTTGACATCTATATGTATTTCCATACGAGCTGTTTCCCGTGGTTTCACCCGCGTTAAAAAGTTAAAATTAAGTGTTGAGTAAATTAAGTTAATACAAATTTTGATGAAATACCTATAGCACTAAATATAGTTGTGTCTTTAAATTGGTGAACAAATTTTAAAAATCGGTCTAGTAGTTTCGAAGCCTATTCAATTCAAACAAACAATTAAATCTTTTCTCTTTATAATATTTAAAGATTACCCTACAAGTGTGATGCATGCATGGATGAAGTTATAGCTAAAGCTGTAGTTGTTAAAAAAGGCGGCTAATCTTAGATTTATTTCATCTTACGCTAGGGGGATGAAAGGGCATCTAGAATAGACACCGAAATTTTCAGAAAATCAGCGAAAAAACAAAAAGGCTGCATTGCCTTTGTTTATCTTATTAATGACTTGTCAAATTTAACGGCAAACAAAAAACATCGTGATGAAACCTATATGCATGCTATATGTATAGATAAAAGTTTTCAAACGCTAACGTTGGTGTGGACGCGAGCGTGCGCGCGCGTATTTGTATGTGTGTATGCATTAGTGTGTGTGCATGTGCGTTTTAGTGTGTGTGCATTCCCGTGTTAGTGTGTGTGTATATATAAATTAAAGCCCATAAATTACACCATTAGTATAAAAATAGGTATTGCGATCAAATAGATACAAAAATATATCTACCCTTCAGAGTTTTTTACCTAAAGTCTAAATGTAATATGAATATTTAACGAACTTACCCCACATTTTCAATTGAATATAAAATTTCGTTTCCCAGTCTACCTCACGTAATCCTGTTTAATATTTTCCCAATCAATCGTCCACTTTGAAAGAATAATTTCGTAGCGCTAATACCTGTAGCTTACAGAATAATCAAAAAATTCCAAATTGAATTCGAACGATTTAATTTTAGCAATAGCAAAAAATAGTTTATGAAAACCTGTGATAACGTAAAACTATATAAAGTTGGTTGCTCTAAGTTTTACGAAAATTTATAAATCTATAGATATATAATAGATACTTCACTTCTAGTTACCTATAAATGACTGTTTCTTTCGCTTTTACTTGTACTTGTGTATAGTTGTATAGGTACGATATAAAGTCAGAACATATAGCCATAAATAAATTAACTATGAATGATGAAATGACTCCTTTTTTCAATGTATGCATACTTCATCATTGCTTTCAACATGCGATGTGCAATTTGGTTGAAGAAAAACGGAATCGTTAGTGTATCTGTGACGCGAATAAAATGACCGACATTAACGGTCAAGGGATCGTGACTAGGGATGCCGTCTTTTGTAATAACGTAAGTACGTAAAAATAAAGTAAGGTTATTTTTGACTAGGTGATTCCCGAGGTTTTACCCGCGTTTAATAAATAAAAAGGAATACTTATCTAAACAACACTGAAACCCCGCTCTTCCGCGAGGGGGCTCGCATGCGTGTGGAGCGCGCGCTAATACTTTTTGCAAAAATGAAGACTATGTTACACCTTCATCTATCTTCCAGAAAAAATCGGTCCAGCTGTTTAGAAGATTACCTCAGCCAAACAGACAGGCAAAAAGATATTACATTTTTGTTATAGGTATCGTGTATACTTTCATATGCATTGATTAAAAAGTTGTTATTTTGAAATCACAAACAGACACTTCAATTTTATTTATTTGTATAGATGTATAGATTTATTCTTGTTAATCCGCAAGAGCACCTTTGATTGACTCCAGATATAAACCCTGTTCTACAATATGAAGCTGGATCCAGATTTCCATGGACGTTTTCTTAAAGTTAAAAAATATAGGACATTTTGAAAAAATACTTTATTTCTTATTTTTATTATGGTGCGTAAAACGAAAAACTCTAGAGGGATGAGTACTAAGTACACTGAACTATTTATCAATCGAACCATGTGTATTTAAAAAGCACGTTACGTAGGTATGAATTTAAAAATTCGTCTTTTCCTTCAAAAATAATATTTTTTTTTCCTATTAAAATTTATTTTTTTGTTTTACTTTTATGTTTTGGCAACCCTATCCGTGACAGAATGTCCCAATCGTTCAAGGAATAACTTTTAGACTTTTTGCCGGTTTCGTTTCCCTTCGAAGGGTTTTTCAATTATAGATATCTCTGTTCAATCTTAAGTCTTTAATATCGACCGTTTTCAGGTAAGATAGCGCGTTTTAAACTTATATACGAAGAATTTATGCGCTAGCTACATGTATAAGTAAGATGATATTAAAGGATATTATTAGAAGTTTTTATGATATTTTGTTATAGGTACTTGTACTTAATTTTTTAATAAATTAGAAATGGCACAACTTAATAACAATTACGAAAGATGCAATGTTATAAAAATCCAAACGATACTACTAAAACTTCCGTTTTGTACAATAAATTCTAGCTTATAGCGAAGATATTTCTATTGCGAATAATATAATAATACCTTCCTGAAGTACTTTCAAAGAAAAATCCTGAAATCAATACAAAAAATGAAGCCATTAACGTGAAGGATTTCGGAGCATTTCTGTCGGTTCTGATTTTATCCGAAAATTGACTGGCCAATTGGAGGAAACTGATTGTATTCACTGCTTTCTTTATAAGTGTTGTGATCGGGAAATAGTTTCTACAATATTTTGCTTTGAAGGTGATAACCCTTTGTGGTTCGAAACCGATTTTTCTTTATTTTACATACTAGCTTTTGCCCGCGGCTTCGCACGCGCTAAATTATAATAAACCTTCCTCTTGAATCACTCTATCTCTTAAAAAATCCTGCATCAAAATCCGTTGCGTAGTTTTAAAGATTTAAGCACACATAGGGATATAGGGACAGAGAGGGCGACTTTGTTTTATACTATGTAGTGATATCGATCTATCTCGATCGTCGGTGGATATCGTAGTCCACAGTCACACCTGTCAATAAACGCAGAGTTAAGCAAGCTGTGTTATGGTTTGATGTGCAATATATACGAGGCGTTCCAACTTCGTATAGTAACACTGTGATCACTCTTGGTTAAGATCCTAACCATATTGTTGATTACAGGTAGGTAGGTACGAGTTAAAGGGAGTACAAGTCGCCCCCCGACCAGGTGGACTGATGACCTAAAGAAGACGGCGGGAAACCGCTGGATTCAGACGGCTCAGGACCGGGCGGAGTGG
>DWPV01001838.1:0-19089 GCA_018251915.1 Urbanus proteus proteus
ATATGCCTTCTGTACAATGTAATACATGGTAATACATAAGATTTTTGTGTGGACTATTAACAATGTGACATTAACGTCCAGAACATTTTTGAAAAATGATTGAATCGCGTAAACGTAGCAACCGACATAACAATTTAAATTGAACCTTATCTCAAAGTAATAATACTTTCAGATCGTCGACTTTAAGTTTGACTCTATTATCAACTTGGCAGTCGGGTCGTTCCGCCTACATCGCATCTCCTGTTGTCTCTTTCCTTTATGAGTTTGACCGACATGATTTACTGTATTCTACGACATTTTTTGCAGTGACGACATATTGACAAAGCGACTGCCGTGAAACGATAAAATGCCGTGATCCAATAGGAATAGCTAGATACGATAGTAGTTAAACGATAATGAGTTTTAAGCGTACGCGTATTATAATTAACAAATTTCTCCGTCATCTATGGGCCGATTTGGATGATTCTCTTTTTGTTGATGAGGGTATGCTTTCTATGTGGTTCCATTAAAATTTGAAGAAAAAATTTTAACCTTAAGGATGCGAAAAGAGGATTTGAAATTTAGTTGGTACTGAGATATAAGTTTAGGCATATTGTAATTAACTGATGTATTTACGACGCGGCAGCGCCCTACGAACAGGTAAGTCCAATAGGGTATTTGACAGATTTTAGGAAAATAGCTCAAATTGTTCGTTATATCTTGATACATTTGTTTAAATCTTTCTGAATTTCTCTATTTACTACAAAAATAATCATTAAACTTTAAATTTTTGAAATGGTCGCCAAAACGCTAAGTCACGTGATTCATGAGTTATACTGTTACGTGACGTTACCGGCCAGCAAACAAAGTCAGCAGCTATACGACTGACGTTTACTGTCTACTGGCAAGTGACGTCACTTTTGATTCAGCCAATACCGTGCGTTTTCAATCACGTGGTCAAGTATGGAAATTTAATTATTTTATAATTAATCTATTTAAAATATCAAATGGATTTTAAAATAATTTGTAGGCTTAGTGGGCTTACAAAAATAGTAACTTTTAAGATAACAATCGTTTGATCGATATTTCCATTGTAGTCAAATACCCTATTATCTATTAAAATTTAGAGGTGCTAGAAAAATTTATTTTTTATATTTCAAAGAATACTTAGGATAGAACCCCTGTTCAGTATGAAGTTTCTTATAGGTGTCCATGGGCGTCAGCGATCTCTTATTATCAGATGGACTGCATGATAAACTATCATGAACTTCTTGAAGATTGTAAAAATACCTTGGTTGTCTGTAAAGTCGGTTTACGGTCAAAAATATTAAGTGATAACGTCACAAGAAAAATTCACGAAAAATTGCATAGTTCGGAAGAAAGAGAGTCACAAGCCAAACGCCTAGGCCGATCGTGCCTTTCGTTCGCTTGTTACGCGCTCTCGCTTGTACGCTCGGGCGGAACGTGACATTGAATCATGCTTTTTCGTGCGTGCAGCTGGCGTTCATCACTATGTACATAGCATAAGACAAAGTCGCTTTCTCTGTCCCTATGTACCTATGCTTAAATCTTTAAAACTACGCAACGGATTTTGATGCGTTTTTTTAAAGATAGAGTGATTAAAGAGGTAAGTTTTTTATGTTTAATAACATTAGTTTATTCTATAGTATATTTAGTATCAGCATTGCACCCGTGCGAAGTCGGGGCGGGTCGCTAGTCGTTTTATAAGAAATGTCACGTCAAATTAATAATTACAAACCAAACACAACATTTCTTGTGTGAATAATACCTAAATATAATTATTTGTTTAATTATTCGTATCATATTAACGATATCATTTGAACATCGTTAAGCTAATTAAGTAGTAATAAGTATGGATTATGTACAGTTTAACTGACAAGGGTAATGGCAGTTCAGAATAATTAATCATCCTATTAAACGTGTCTAAGCTAACCTATTTAAAACAGCCAAGTACGAGTCGGACCTAAGCGTAAAGGGTTCACTATCACCAAGCAAATTTGACCTAACACAGTTAATGTATATTTACAATAAGAGATTAGTATCAAATCAAAAAAAGAAAAAAACAAGAATGGTGTCTAACGAAAAGTGCCGGTTTTTTTTAATAAATTAATTTAGCTTTTATTAATTATTTTTAATACAGTATTTTTAATTGTTCTTAACAAAATAAAAAAATAATACTTTATTGTACCAACGTCCTGTTATTTTTTAACTTTTAATTTCTAGGATTTATAAATATAGTGTCCACACTAATACATGCTTTGTAAAATGATAAATTTTCTACCTATGTATTATAGTTCTAGAGATAAAACTCTAAAAATAGACTAGCCTAAATTTTGTAGCAGGCTTCCGTTGGCATCCTTTGAGTACGAAACCCTAAAAAGGTATTTATTTAATAAGGATTAATATGCAAAATTTGTTACGATTGTTATCTATGATATGTTTTCATATTTATAAACAAGCCGTAAATATTAACAAGTGCTTAAAAACTAGGTATAGTTTTATAAAGTAGAATATTGACTTAGTGAAAATAGACATACTGATACTAAAATAAATGTGTAGGTACGATTTTGAGGGAAAGGTAAGGTGGTTGACCAATTTTTGATTCAAATCTGGAGGCACATAGGCCACACCAATTTCTAACTAATAAGAAAGAAAGAGAGAGAGAAAGAGAGAGCGAGAGAAAGAGAGAGCGAGAGAAAGAGAGAGAGAGAAAGAAAGAAGTGTGTGTCCATGTGAAGTAGTGGTGCAGGTGGACTGTGGTCTTATGTTACTTTTATAATATTAAAAAAATCAGTTCTGCCAACGCAAACATTATTCATAAAATATTTATTGTACCTAGGTGATGTTGATGCGCTTTCGTATAGATCCACCGCGGTAAAAAAAAGAAAAAAATCCCGGCGACAATTCTGAAGACTCCATTGACAAAATAAATACCTACAATTTATTCCATTAGATTTTAAGTACAGTCCTTCCTTACAAAGTAGAAATATGGTTAATTATGGTTGCAATTAAACACAGCCCGGGTGAGAGACATTGACTCAAGCAGGCACTGAACACTGAGCACTAAGCAGTGAGCACCCCTTGCGCCTCCGAGTTGATTTGGGTAATGTGTACTTTGGGAGTTAAACCGCGGGCGCTCAAGGTGTGCGCTTGTTTCCATTGCTCGGTTTTAATTTGGTTTCGATGTACATATCGACGGTGGAAAGAGTAATTACCATAACTAAAAAATATGCAACTCTATACAAGAGCGAAGAATATTTTTATATCTCAGAAAAAAATGTCCTAAAAACATAAGTAATACCTATAGTAGGTATTTCTTACGTTTTTAGGACATTAAACGTTTCTAGGTTGAAAAAATATTAAGCTATGATTTTGTTTTTAAGATATAAAACCATTTTTCACTCTTGTGTTGAGTTGAAGCAATTACGCTTTCCAGTGTCGATATGTATTTTGTCTGTGACGGCACCTATTCTTCAGGTAGTTAAAATCGGGACTAATTAATTTTGACTAATATTGTAGAGTTAAAGAACTGAACTATCAATAACCAATCTGAATCAGATTAGTTCTAGACTAAGAATTCCTCAGATGACTTTAAAAAAAAAAGGAAATAATTAAAAAAACCCCGACCAATAAATGTGTATAAAACAAAAAATGATACGATTTAGACAATTAAATTTCACAACAATAATAATATTTTAATCTATGTGTCATCATCTCGGGCGACCCATTTAAGTAAAAAAGCCGCATTCAAATCGGTACATTCGTTTTGGCTCCACAGCCGACAGATACACACATACAGAGATACACACGTCTTTTTGCGTCAGGAATTAAAAAGGTGCTTGTTTAATTGTTGCTGTACATTTAAAATGAATGAACTTATCACTGTCATTTTTAGTGAAATATTGTAGACCTTAATAGATCTCATTCTTAACAATCTCCTTTTTGACGTGAATCAAAGGCAAGACGTTAATGGAAACAGGCCTTTAGCTATCATATCGATTAATGTTCAATGATGACATAGCACGAGCGGTTCAGGCCTAATTTAGTTTATTTATTAACACGATAACATCTTTATGGACAATTTTGGCAAGTGAAGCGCCAACCGATTTACGTACACTGTGGCAGGTGGGTGCCCACCTTGGGTGATGGGTGCTCTGATGGCCTTGGGTTTTGCAAGTTGGTGAAAACGTTCTTCTCTTTAATTACTGCATGAATGTAGAAGTTGATAGGTTTTAGACGTTTTTAGTGTGTTATAATTTTTCTTTCGTGATATCTGTAGAAGAATAAGATTGCTTTAGTTGTTTTAAAATTATAATTTTAAGAAAAATACACACTTTGACACCTTTGACCCTTTTTAGAGCAATAGAGTTTTTTAATTCGATCCTTTCTCAAGTACCTGTCCTATATCTTAATAGTAAATTGGATTTCTGTTATATTTTAGTCTACATCCTGTATATTGAATCAAACTGAAACTATATATAAAACTGTTTGAAAATAAAACTAATTTCATCGTTTGGTACTTTCTGTAACTATTATACCTACATAATGTAAAATACACAAAACCCAGAATAATTACACTAACACATTTCCTGTAATCGATGGTACATTTCAACGGAAAACCACCATCTTCTAATTATGGATCATAACAAATCCAAAGACTTGATCATGTAACTTCCACATCCTGCCGAATACTTACCTCGTTCTCGTATTATGATACGAGAATTACGAGAATTATGATAGAGAACTTACCGACTTCTACACATTGTACTACAATACCAGAAGTCGGTAAGTTTTTGGTCACACGGGCCACATAGCACCTGAGACAACTAGGCCGCATTCGAAAGAAGTTTCTCATATTCGTGAAAAAGCAAAATGGTTGGCCAGTCCTACATGGGTTTTTGGCAATAGTGGCCGCGTATGGAATGCGTGTTGGAGACCTTAGTAGGTGTTAATTGTATTAGTAGACGATACTGCCATTTTTTTTTAAATTTAAGCATAAAGATAAGGCAGACGGGTTACCTGATGGAAAGTAGTCACCGACGTCTGCAACACCAGAAAATAACATTTTTTATTCAATGCATATGAAAGTATACATGATACCTATAACAAATATGCTATTTAAATATTTTTTTGTCTGTTTGTCTGTCTGTTTGGCTGCGTTAATTTTCTAAATGGCTGAACCGATTTTAACGGAACTTTCACTGACAGATAGCTGAAGGTCTAAGGCGTAACATAGGCTTCTTCAATTTTGGAAAAAGAATTAGAGCGCGCGCCACACGCATGCGGCCGTCGTCGCAGGAGCGCGAGATGTTATCTTTTTAGATAATATATGGATTCCTTATTATCTTTTTAACGCGGGTGAAACCGCGGGGAACAGCTAGTTGAAAATAAAATATAAGGCTGGCAGCACACTGTCGATATCATTCGGCAACAAGTCAATTACAGCATTATACTTCCGTTCATTAGCAAACGACGCAGCTTTGCCGTTCGCGGCAAAATAATAAATTCCGCCACCAATTTGTTCGGGCAATTCTTTCGTCGCCCAATTCTATAATTTGACGTAATGTAGTCTCGTAAATTCTTATCGAGTGGACGATATCGCGGGTTTAAGGTCTATGGATACGACTAAAATAGATTTAGATTTAGTGAGAGTAGAATTCTTTAGCGAAGGACGTAGGTCCTTGTGACGTCATAAAGGCGTGATAATGACATGGCTGTAATTATCGTATAAGATGGCGTAGAGGAGACTTGATCTAGGCGACACTCCAGTCGTCACGCTTTTCGAACAATTTTAATTCGAACAAAATTATTTTATGAATATTTTTATATATTTTTTTCATTTATTCTACATCTAAAGTGGATTTATGGTTTTCACTAACTCTATAAAGTAATTGTATAGAATTTCTGCGCAAACGATTTTGATTAGTTATGTATGAAATCTATCACAAAATGGAAATTAAATATTTTTTGACAATACCTAGTTTTGTTTTATAACATATCAGCTGCTCATACGAGCTCATAATTTCAAGTTATCTAAATTGAAAATAAATAAGACTTATCCACATCGCCTTTCGTGCCGCGGCGCGTGGCTGGCCGTGATGGGCATTATTACAAATAAAACACCATGTTATTTTGGCAGCGACTGTACTCCCGCCGGCGGTTGTCTTTATTGGCCTCGACTGTACGTTCCCACAGGCATACAGGAGTTGGGCAATACGTAATTTTGTGCATGACTGTAATCCCTTTGGTTTGTATCTTTTGATCTTACTTTTATCGGTGTGCAATCAAAACTAATTCTCAGTGGTTGATTAGAGGAGTATTGAGATTTCGGTTTTATTTTGGATAGTAATTAAAGTGAAGTTGTACTTTTTTTTTAATCTTTATACTTTCTATAGGTACGTTTTATAATGGTTATATCATTGAGACCCATAGAGTTTCTTTTTGAATTACAAATTAGTAGTCTAAATATTAGAGAAACGAAAGTATCGACGAGTTAATCGTTCATTATTTTTTTCAAATTTAAACATTTATATTTTTTAAATCTTATATTGTTCTTATCGATGTCGTAGAAGGCCACTGTTGGACAAAATCCTATGCCTGTTTGTAAAACCCCTTAAACGGAGGCCTATATTCAGCAGTGGACTTCAAAAGTTTGAAGGTGGTAGACCTCTATGCAGTTCGACCCCGCCGGCACCACCGCCACACCTATTTTGCCTTATAACAGCAGTGTAAAACACTGCTGTGTTCTGATCTGAAGGGTGTGTTAAGGGAGACATACTTATCCGAGGCGTTCCAGCTAAGTCCTCAGGGGTAGCATCTGTGGTCAGGTAGGACTTTGATCTTATATGGGGTTGATTACAGATGACCATGAGCGGCAATGGCCACTTACCATCATGTGGACTGCATGGTCGTTTGCTACTACGATCATATAAAAATCGATGAATTTAAGGTATAGGGATGCAAGGTATCGCGACCTGATTGATTAAGGTATCCAAAAATTTCATCCTCAATCGAAATGAAGAGAAGTTATATTGAGGCGCATTACCTCTAATTATATGAAAACCTACAAGTGTTACTTTTTGCTATAACATTTGAAAGATATCCCAGAAGAACTCGTCAGGTGTATCAGCTAATCCCGGTGGAATCCTAAACGTTACTAATCGCATCGTCGCAATAAAACAGGAATGGGAATAATGCCCGAGTTGCGTTTTACAAGCTCATAGTCGTGCAGGTATGATAGACTTGCGATTTTTCGATTATTTGACGACTGAATAAAAATTGCGTTTTTATAGGATAGAAGTAGCAAACATGTACTCAACTTAATGTTAATTGATCCAAGCTTATATTATGAAGCCAAGATCAATGAAACTTAGTTAAGAATCCTACTTGAAATCGACCACAGATGAGATGTTATCCCTGAAAAGTAAGTTGGAATACGTCTGATCGTTACCAAACCGTTCATGCAAAAGCATTATAATTATATTTATAGAAAATATTGAAGAAATAATTGAAGTGGTGCTATTTCTGAATTCGAACCACAAAAGGTTCTTTCACCTAGGTTCTGGCATAAAAATAATAACGGCGAATAAAAAACTGCTGCTTTTTCAAGTAGGGTAAAAAGTCGTCCGTTTGTACGTAACCTAAATGTCAAATCAGAATCGTACGCATTCTCCCCCGACAGGTGGCGTGACAGATGATCTTTACCGAACACTTTTTCTTACAATTTCCCTTTGACATTTTGGTACCTTATAATTTTGCCGAAGCTACTGCTTTTATGGATGTGATGCGTAATTTGTTTTTAATTAGTACAGTTTTGTGGCGTGTTAACAGTGGTTTGAAATGCAGTGATTAAAATTATTAGCACTTAATTCATAATATCATGTTCGGTTTTAATTTTGGGACTTTTCCTTTGACGTCGGTTTGCGAGGTTGTAATGCCTCACAAAGGATTTTCATATGTCACGTATTAAAATGTAAAAACTAGTTTTTTCTATTATATTATTAAGTAAGGAAATAAATTATAATATTGGTAAGTAAAAAAATATAAAATCCTAAGGCCTAAAATCCCTCTCACTGAGACTTTTTACTTCATTATCATTATCAACCCATTATTGTCACCCGTGCCCAGCAGTGGGACAATAATGGGTTGATAATGATAATGAAGTAAAAAAGTACATTATAATATATGTAACGGGTACTCACGTTACGCGGATTATATTTCTTAGGTACCGATATTGCCCACTACACATATAATGTACCTATCCAATCCGCGATAATATAAGTTTAAAATCATATAAAAAAGTAGTAATAATATCAGACAATAATTCATTTTAATTGTAATTGCGATCGGCTTTCGCAATCAATTCATTAATCAACAGACAATGCCTGTAGGCAAACTATGCTATTACTGTAAATAACGCATACTTAACTACTTTTTATAGGGGCGTGTAAATTACCCCCAGGGACAGTTAATCCGTGATCAATGTTTAAACACAAGAACGGGCGATTCTCCTATTTGTTATGGATTTTTTTTTGCCGCAACCTTTTCTTCCCACTGCTGGACACGTTTCTTCTCCCACAACTGAGAGTGGTTTGGAGCATACTCCATGCTGCTCTAATGCGTGTTGGTGGAGGGGATACGGGTTAGTGGCCAACCCGTGTCGAATGTTTTCAAACCGCTCATAAGGCCGATGTGTTTACTACTATCCAAGGATAACAACCGGGACCGACAGCTTAACGTGCCCTCCGAAGCACGGAAACGCGCATGAAATTTTTGCCACTAGCGGTCACTCATCCATCTACCGACCGCGCCCGACGTTGCTTTACTTTGTAGATAGGTTAAGATCTATTCTATAAGATTCTATAAGATTTTTCCTTTGTGAGATATTTGTTATGGAATATTGAAGGAGAAGTGATAATTAATTAGATATTGGCAATCTTATAACAGTAGGTCCTGCTTTATTTCCGTGCAAGGTCTTGTACGCAATAAATATAAATGAACATTGAAATAATATTATTTAGTACACGAATATGTAAATTAAGTTTTATTAAAATATGGTTAAAGACCTTGTCAGTACAGCAGGTATCAATATTTATGAATGCTAGTTTTTTTAAAGATTGAAGTCGCAAACCAGCATACAGTCCAGTCCCTCTACTACGAAGTTATTTCGTTTAGTGAAACGTTACGTTACGTTTGGGCCCATACATCAACATGCAGCGCTCCTAGCGGACCGTTTAGGTACTAATATTTTATTATGGAAAAACGGGCGTAGACTTTATTTTCATTTCATTTATTCACTTAATCTGTTGTACAATTTAAAAATTCTTACTAAGCGGATTTAGCACCTATTTTAGACACAACGGCGTAGTATTTTGTTGGTATGCCTACATATATTTTCAATGATATTTATTATTAACAATTACTGATTATTTCAAGAAGTACTACTGTTATCAATAAATGTTTTAATACCGTTCAGTGAGATAACAAGATTTTTTTAACCTAGATGTAAAAAATACCATATAAAGACCACTTATTGGCATTTATCATTTCTATATTTATGTCGAGTTTTAACATCAGCATTTATTTTTACCAATAAGGCAGTTTGCATCTTTGTCCTTTTTTATCTTGAAGAACAAATTTATAGTTATGATTGCAGAAAAACCCAGAAATAGCTGAGGGTTTATCAGTGGCATGTAATTTATAATCAATTAGGCTGCACCCGGTAAAGGTGTCCCGGAATAATGTCGTTTTTGTAGCACGTGGAAAAAATGTCCAGTCTAATAGAAAAAGTTGAGATGACTAATGACTCCGTTATATTAGTTCCGTGAGGGATTTCAATATGAAAAGGTTTTTATATATGTAGATTGTAAGTTAGGAATGATGGTTTGAGGGTTGTAGAAGTGATTGAAGGGAGTCGAGCTGTGTGTCCGAGGTTCGAATCTCTGGCACGTATGACTGTTTTTATGTGCACGCATTTTTTTAATGTGCGTATTAAGTGTCATTTATTTTGTTCCTTCACCTTCTTCTCCTCCTTCTTTTTATAGGAACCCCTTGGGTTCCTATAAAAAGAACGTTTTTGAAGGTAAAATTTCACCTGATATTTGGAAAAGTAAAGTCTATCAATTTATATGTATCACTAACGTTTTGGACTATGAAACATCCGTGTCATAAACAAGACTATGCTGGAAAGCAAAAAAAAATAATTTGGACATTAAATGAATTTAAAACTGTACATACCTCTTATCCTAACATATTTTCCCTCTAACCTATCTTAGCACAACCCTTCGAATCAGAACATAAGAGCTCTCCTATAAAACAGATAAGTGACATTAGTACCACTGGAATGGAACAGTTCTGTTTGATTGTCCGAGACAAATGACCCTTCCATTTATAGGTTACCATTTACTTTTATCCGTACAGCATTCCTCGCACTTCATATCTCATTCATATTTATTCATGAATTAATAATGCATGTGAATCATTATGAGAGAACGTATTCATTTAGTATTTAATGAAGCAATTAGTGTAAGTATTTTATAATAACCGAAACGGACTTAATGAGGACCTTATAGAGGTATGTATAAGGCCTTGTATGATAACTCTTCACTGTCTTTGTAGGTTTGGACGTAAAATAGAAATTCGGGATCCTCTGCTTGTCGTAAGCTTGCGTTGCGTACAGCAAGAGTGGGAGTTTGAACCGCTTAACCAGTGAACCCCAGGAAGAACGGCGGTATACGTGGCTGCATATTGTTGTGAGTACTCGAAAGAAGGTGTAGGATAGGCGTAATTGCTCTCTCAAACAGCGCTTAACAGGGACATCGCGCTCAGAAAAATCCAGTTTTGTTCTTCGCGCTCTACGTGTGCGGCCTTCGAGAGGATCTCAGTGGAAAAAATTAAATTATTAGGTCATGCTCCTATAGCACCTTGTATGTTATGAAGATTCCTCAGTCACCACTCACCAAAAAAGATGTAGAAGAGGTTCTATAATTTTTCAGTACAACGGGTTTTAGGTCGCCTAAACAATAATAAAATTGATATCTTTTGCCATTTAGGAGTAGCGATAGCACATGGAGTCTGATGGTAAATGTCCACTGTCGCTCATGGACATTTATATTCACAAAAAGTAAAAATAAAATTCATAATTGCTTGAAATTTTGAAATCGTTAAATTTCTACCACTAGGCGAATTTTAGTTGATTTTAATTACGCTTTTGTATTGCAGTAAATTCGCGGCTTCTCTAAGGATCACTTATTCATTATGATCTGCAATGGGCAGGGAAATAATAACTCAATACATGTTGGCATCCCCTGGCCAATTAACTAAGTTTTTCTATCAGTAAGTATTAAAGAAGAGTGATCTGTTAGTGAAGTGGTTCCGTATCTATATTAATTTTTAATAACATTTTCTAGCGTTTCTTTTTCTATAATAAGCATTGCTATGTTCTAGTTTAAAGTATGAAGTGAGGAAGAGGTAGGTAGATACGAAAAGTAACAAAATATCATAATAATTCTTATCCTCTACAGTCTTCAGTTAATCTTCTCGATTCGACTCTTAATGTTTTTATTATATTATAGGTTGTTAAATATTTGTTGATATCCTTCGTGTTATTAAAGCCACTGTTTTCTTGAGGTAAATTTCAAATTTTTACATTAACAACTTACACTAGCTCTAGTGTAAGTTGTTAATGTGTACTTAAGTATGATTTAGTTCTGAAATTATTGATATATTAAATACATAAATATAAAGTTTCCTATACACGCGCTGCAGTAAAGTTTATACCATGGAGACACATTAAAACGTAAAACAAAATAAACAAAAAAAATAATTTTAAGGTTTTAGCCCTTTGTATAATCTTAAAGAAAAGCGCAACGGAACCCTAAAAAACTTAATAGGATGCGAATTGAAACCGCCAGGAAGTTATCTATTTGTCCACGCCCTCAATCGATGCGGTGCTTACGGAAATGTGTCTGTCCTACTCTATCTTACCAATTTTGGCTCTACCATCTCTTTCTAACAACCTAGTATAAATTAAATTGAAAAAAGTCGTAACGTAATAAATAGTTCACATGATACGGTTCTTTACGATCATATAATAATGATTATAGCCTTTAATAATATTTTCTTCGTCCGAAGCTAAAGAGATAACATCTTGGCGAATAGCATTAAATTGAGATATTTTTATTGTATGTACCTACTGGTATCATCAGGTTCTTTGTTTACACAAATAAGTTGAAATTCCATGCAATTAACAACTTACATTCGTTTATACCGTCGTTAACTCAAAATATTAATGAATAATGAGATATCCTATTTTTGGAGAATGTAATCGTATAAATTTTTATTTCAATTGTATTTTTTTAATTAACATGACATGGTAGGTACTTACTTATTATTTTCAATTAAGCTACATTTTACATAAATAATAACACTAATTGAAGTAGGTAATTATGTTCTTAATCAGAGCCTCTAAAAGAAGAACAGAGAACTTTAAAAAAATAGCAATGGGCATGACCAATTTCGATGGAAGTCTTACACAATGATAGATATTTTTAGGGTCTAATTAGTTACTTCAAAGACTTATTAAAAGACCTAAAACCGTCCTTTGACATACCTAATTGCATACAAAAATACCCGAAACACAACCAGAAACTGCACTAGACAGGTAGACTAACAAAAGTATGCCAAGTATCAACTGTCATTTCCGAAAATTGGCCAAAAACGACGTCTCAAAACAATAACTCATTTGGAGTAATTTGGGAAGTTAATTTGGAGGGCTGCAAAAAGGCACGTTAAAATGGCTATATTTTTGTTATTTCCGTATGTAATTGCTATGTGCGTTGAGACGGAAGGCAGATGCGTGAGACTTTTTTTTTAAATTTTACGTGCACTTACCGTGACCACGAAAACTATCAAGTGTGATAATAATTAGTAGTGACTCATTCTAATCTTTTATAGTAGATATATTAAAATATTTAAAATGCATCAGAAGAAGAGCAAAGTGTTTAAAGCGTAAATATATTGTCGCTGGAAAGCGTAAATGCTGTAACTCAAAAATATGCAACTCTACACAAGAGCGAAAAATGTGGTTATAAAAATATAAGGAATACTATACTTCACCTTTCTAGGTTGAAAAAATAAAAGTTATGATTTTGTTTTTAAGATAAAAAAAAAATTGACTTTTTTTCTGAATGAAAAGCGAAAAAGATAAAAAGTATTGTCGATTGAATTATAGTACTTTCAATAGGTTCCTATTCAAATATGATACTATCCTGTGTTAAGGTAAACTTATTGTTAGTCAAAAAGTCTTTAATCCTAATGATGATGAAAGATGGTTTATTTTATTTATAATATTTTATTTTAGTTGTAATTTTTAGTTTTAGTTTTATATGTTAGTTAATTGTTTCTAAATATTGTAAATACATTCTTGTAAGAAATTCTAAACAAAAAATCATAATGTTTAATTTATCAAAATAATTTAATTTTAATTTGTCTTTGATCAAAAACTAATCCCAATGATCCCAAGTCCGTAGTATACGTAGCAGTCGCCTGACGTCCAGTAATACCCCTATAATTGGAGGGTGCCCGCTCGGGTGCAAACGCAGATTGTACCAGATAGAGTGGTCAGAGCTGTGACAACTCAGTCCACTGGTTACTGACTGACATAACCGACATTTTAAGTTATTTTAGGCTCTTTTTTGCCGCGAACGTGCAAGATGTGGAATGAACTTCCTACTGAGGTATTCCCGGAGCGCTATGACATGGGGTTCTTCAAGAAAGGTGCAAAAAGAGCTCTCCTTCAAAGCGGCGAAACATTGGCGACTCCTCTGGTGTTGCAAATGTCCATAGGCGACGGAGACTACTTTCCATCAGGTAGCCCGTCTGCCCTATCGTTAGGCTTAAATATATAAAAAAGACTTAAATATATCTTGATTAGGGCTAGACTATGGATTTAATTGCCGGTTTTTTAATTGAAGGCTCTCAAGGTAGAACCCCATGTGGTTCGACTCCGGCGGCACCACCGCAACACCTATTCTGCCTTATAACGGCAGTTTAAGCACTGCTGTGTTCTGGTTTGATGTGGTCAGGGAGACAGACTTACCCGAGGCGTTCCAACTTAGTCCTTAGGGGTAGCAACGCATTTGTGATCAGAGCTCCAGTGGTCTTGCTCTATATGATGCTGCTTACTGAGATCCGAAGGCAGCAGTGTCCACTTACCACCATGTGAATTGAATGATCTATTGCTAATTTAATTTACAGTACCTACCTATCCGATGTTCCTATTTAAAGATCCGTGTTCCAACTTAGCCATCAAGGGTAGGAACGCATTGGTGGCCTCTTATCCTATTTAGGATTGACTACAGATGTCAGATGTACAGATGGGTGGCAGTGACTATCAGATGAACTGCATGCTCGCTTACTACTTCCATAATATATAAAACTATCACTTATTATTTCTGCCTCATAACAGCAGTTTTCAGCGCTGCTGTGTTCTGGTTTCAAGGGTGTGGTAAGGGATACTTCGAGGCGTTCCAACTTAGTCTTCAGGGGTAGCAACGCATCTGTGTACGACTTTATATAATACTGTGATCTTATCTGGGGTTGATAACAGATGTTCATGGGCGGCAGTAGCCACTTACCATCAGGTGGACTGTATGCTCGTTTGCCTACATGCCACCTTCCGACTTATACCTACGAAAACTATATTACTTAACCAAGCGAGTGCATAGCATATCAGGTAAATCATCATGCCACATGCATGGGGCTCAAATAGGCATGTGCACCGAGAAATAGGTGCGTAATGACCGCTTCCCCTGGTTAAACACCATGACTAGTGTCGTCCGACGTTAGGATGTGGTACATGGGATAAAATATCATAGAAATAGCACATTTATCATAGAAAAAGTTACCTAAAATAGACGCTTTTTATACTCATAGCCCCACAGATGAGTTTCTCCAGTGTCGTGGGTACCAACACCTAGACCCAGAACAGAAATCTAAACTCATCATTTAGATCTGTCTGGCTAGGAATCGAACCCGGGACTCTCTGGGCGTCAGACCCGTATGGAGACCGCTCTGCCACGAGGGTTGTCAAAAATAAAAGACAGTTTGTCATATATAAGAGAAAGAGATATAAAAAGAAACAGATATAAAAAGAACAAGGAAGTGTATACAAACATTGGAAAATTATTAAATAATGGACCTTCCATAACTATTAACCTATACAAATAATCGAAGTCAAAATATTAAAGCTACGGTAGGTTTCACGAGCGGAGCGTATTAAAATAATACCGCTCTATCTCATAAATTGCGCCACATACATTACAGACAGACAAACGTATCCTCCCATGACCGTAGCACGCTTCGCCATAGTTATTAGGCTGTAGGAAAACTGGAGCTATGATAATATCTTCAGTTTTGTACCTTTAGCTTATTGGATAATTTAAAATATACCATTTATTCTTTTCTGATGGATAGATATTTGAATACCTCAGGACCTCATGAGTTTAAAAAAGAAATACTCCGAACCAACTACGAAACAAATGCTTTCCAAACTGCGAATATATTTTTGTCGTTGCCAGGAACGTTTTCGTAGAATTTTAGTTTTAAACAAAAAAATCGATTAATTAGTTTAGATTTTTAGAACTACTATGCCAAAGATAGATATACATCAGATACAAGCTCATATGACTTCACTTTTTCTATTGGAAGTTCAGAATATTAGGTAATTTAACATAAATAGGTAGGCATATAAATAAGTTTCCGTAAGAACCTACTCAAGCTTTTTCTATAGAATACTAACTTTTGCCCGCAGCTTCGCATGCTTCCCCACTGCATAATCGATATTATTACCTACATATAAACCTTCCTTATCTATTAAAAAAAGCGTATCAAAATCCGTTGGGTAGTTTTAATGATCTAAGCATACATAGGGACAGACAGCGGAAAGCGACTTTGATTTATACTATGTAGTGATTATTTTTGCAATTAGCCTGCGATGTCATGCTGGTTTTATATTTTAACTTTTCCGGTTTCTAACATTAAACACCTTATAATTATCATACTAATTTTTATCTACTTTTTATTTCTTTTATCTTGAGTCATTTTCTTTTTATTATTTATGTAAAACTATAACGGAAATAATGTGTTCCGATCCACGGCAAATACAAGTTTACGCTTTACAATTCTACCTTGCGTTGCTCGATAATTAAATAAATAACAAATATTATCCACGCCTAATAATATTACTGAACCATGGTTGTTATACCCAGAAATAGACACGTGGAATAGAAAAGTAGGCACCAAAACGAGAACCCCAATCCAAAAATAAAGTAGTTATGGGCTTGAACAAAAATTATTTCAAATGTAACTTATTAAAATTACTGACAGTCGTCGACAGAATGAATTCCGAAACTCCGTACACCTCATAGGTACAATAAAATATTTATTTCTAGGTATTAGAATTAGAATAAAAACTTAGTCGTAAAAATACTAGATTGCTATTTTAAAATTTAGCGTTAACCTAAATATCATTCAGAATTGTAGAGTTATAAATTTTAGAATACAATAAACGAATTTATAAAAAAAAATGCGTCATACAAAATAATTTGAATTAATTCAAGTGTGAATTTATTCAAGTGTCCATTAAATGTTAGTGAAGATAAATAAAACAATAATCACTGATTAACGTAAAATAACTACCTATACGAGCTGTTATGCTTAATATTTCTGTGATTTGTAGTCATAACTGTTATTTTATGTAACGAATCAACAGCTCAGGTATGTATAATGTAATTGTTAATTGCTTAACCGAGGACAAAGCAATAGTTATAAATCCGTAACCAGTAGCCAAACAGGATTCGGAGACAGTCATGACATAAATTCCAATGTGCCCCTAAAATAAATTCGCTTAATGCTTCTGATAGAAACTGTTTAGATATACTGATAGATATACTATACGCTACCTACGGGTATTAAATTTTATAAACGGCCTTTATCTTCCCGCCCAGATGCTCAAAAGCTCACTTACAATACCTTAAAACGATCGCAATATCCGTAATCCATTGGAATATGATTCAGTTTAGCGCGTCGTGGGTGTAAAATTCAATTATAGATAACGACCAGTGTAACAAGACCTGCGCTTTGCATACAAATCGCTCTCGTGACGTCTGTTTTGTTTATACCGAGGGGGGGTTGGTAGTTCCGTGAACTGGTTGCACTAGTAGGTACAGGCAAGTGTGAAGAAGCTAAGAGGTGTATCGGTCCCCACCGTTCCGTGGGCGGAGCCGGGGCGCGACACGCTCACACCGTTACATGCGATCCGCGCTCCGAGACGAGCTTACGCGTACCACGTCACGGTTTTCAAATTGAATTTCGAATGGTTTCAGTTTTCGAACTGTGTGTATGTTTGTTTTTCTAATTGACTGCCAGTGTTTGGACTTTAAAGACTCTCAGTGACTATACAGATAATGTTTATAGTTTTTATTTGTTCCTGTAAGTTTTGAGCTGTAGAGTGGTAAGTTCGTTATTCATTATTATAAAAATTTTATTTTTAATGTATTGTTGTAAAATGTTCCGTGTGTTTTATAGCTACTGATATCTTATTTTAGAACGCTTGTTTTAATTTATTATACCTACTTTTTAAAATAAACATTTGACAGAACAGCTTTAAAGCTGAATGTATTTTTTGTATCTAACATATCTAATAATTTTTAAACAAGTTCATTTTTGTTACAAAAAAATCAATAATAGGTAAGTATTTATAAAAAGCGCGCACAAACGCAAACACTAACAAAAATCTCTAAAAAAATCTTACAAGCTTTCTCGTAGTACCGTGTTTTAATAGGTTACATTAATAATTAATTTAAATATTCAAAAATATATATCTATACTTAATTATTTGTTGAGAACTAGATAAAATCTTTCGTGGTCGTCCTATCTCTACATGAACGTGATAAGAAAAGACATCAACGCGATCTTCGAACTCTACCATACAAAACTTATTGGAAAGCCGTTTACATTGCATTTAAATTTATTATAGGAACCTTTTATACATCTTCGCTCTTTTATTAATTAACTAGATTTTTTTATAAATATATTTTTCTATAATTAGAAAAAGTTTAACCTATTTCGAATAAAACTTAACTATGTTTTTGTAAGACAACACTTACCATCAGCGTGTTCAGACATGACATTTTGCACAAGTAAGTTATCATAGAGTTCCGTTAAATAACTTAAATAGGCACTTAAAGGATGTTTAAATATCCTCAGAAGGATAAATAAGTTATAATAGGTTAAATGAGTTCCTTAAAGAAATTATTTAAAATAAATATCCCATGAGGTGGTAACAAGTCATACATTCCAGGGTACAGTCCACTTCGTAATAAGTGATTATACGTAGCCACTGCCGTCCTTGGATATAACCACATAGAATTGAAGTTCCCTCCGTGGCCGGACATAGTCCAGTACCACCGCTAGACCTATTTTTGCTTATAACAGCAGTGTTAAGTGCTGTATTCTGGTTTGAAGGGTCTGGTTAGAGAGACATACTTATCTGAGACGTTCCAACTTAATTCTTCGGGGTAGCAACGCATCTGTGGTCGATCTCTGGTAAGATAAATTATATCTAGGTTTTATTGCAGATGTCCATGAGTGACAGTGGCCACTAACCATCAGGTGGACTGCATGCGTTTGCTACTTTCATGCCATAAAAAATCCAAAACACAGTAGCGCTTTACTTCTGTTATGAGGAAATAGGTTTGACGGAGGTGCCTCCACTGTCCGTTTGAACTTATACGTACATTTCATATTAAACTTCGCCAATCGGATTCTAATTCCTAATTAAACACTAATAATATTAATTGATTTGTATATGTTTTGTGTACTACGCCTATCATGCATGTCGGTGGTGATAGTGGGTGTTGATATTACACAGGAAGACGCTGCTATATACCTAGATTTTATTCCTTAACCGCTAACTATATTCACGGAAATAAGAGTACCTAGTTCTGTGCTGTGACGACCCGCGTGGCGGAACGGTTACCATACCGGTCTGACGCGCAATGGGTCTTTTTTTAATACTTAATTTGAATC
>DWPV01001839.1:0-19089 GCA_018251915.1 Urbanus proteus proteus
CAGATGTCCAGGTTTTCTCACGATGCTTTCCTCGTCGTTAAAGCAAGTGATAATTAATCTCTAACACGCACATAAATCAGAGGTGCGTGCCTAGGATTTGAACCTCGGACCTCCTGATTGAGAGGCCAAGTTTCAACCATTTGGCTATCACTGCTCTAAATGTGTATATATAGACGTAATTAAACAATAATTAACTAATATAATATGCTTACTTTGTTTCAGGTGAGTAACGGCAATGTCATCGACACAGGAACACCTACCCTACTGGTAACCCTACTTTCAATATTTTATGCATGTGAAATATAATAAGAATTACTAATATCAAAGATTATAGTCCTATAAAATTGGCTCACTGAATTATTAAACGATACCCAATATCAACACTTTATATGGGCATATTTTATTAATAGGTAAGAAATTTGTCCGGACATATCAGAAATTTCCACTTCTTAATTACAAAATTCCAAATGGTACAAATAATTAATAGAATCCTATCGCCTCTTTGAAACGGTGTAAAGTTTTAAAGTAATTAGGTAGGTACAATATAAACAAGAGCGACGCAGGCAGCGTGACTTCGAAGTGCTTGTTTAACAAGCTTTTGTAGTAGCAAAAGCCGGCATTACCGTTGGATCTGTGGAAACTGGGCGCTAGAGCCACCTAGATTAACGTATATTTTTTTATAAACCACCCTCCGCTAGTAACTCTATTGATGTTGCGAACATTCATTTCGCCCCAGATTACGCCATATTACTCTCCCTTCGTTATTCGTAACGGATGCTATATTAAAATTACCTTTCAGAGAGTATAATTCTGTACAGTACTCGGCGCGGCACAGATGTGCTTCACTAAACTTTTGTGACATGTAAATTATTACTGTAATCCGTAATGCATGTTAGTTCGGCTCCATCTAACAGTCTAACTGCATAAATGCCTTTTAGTAGTTACCGTAACACACTAACACTGACATGACACCGAGGTAAGCTTTGATCCGAATGTTTTTGATTGCATTAATATTATTCAACGTTTATCCACTTGGTTGCCTCTGACTGTCCTAAATATTTGTGCTGTCTAGTTGATGTGGGCTTACGTATCTTCAATGATAAATACTTCAGTAAGCGCATTCACATTTTGAATATAGCTTATAAGATCATGTTATTCGATAAGACGATTAATCTTTAAGCTACATACAGACAGATATTTTTTTAATTGCATTATTTTTTTGTATTACATATTAGACTATGTAATTCGATTAAACTTATTTCATTGAACTGTGAATTTTCAAGTTTTTTATCTATAATAACCGTACGAAAAAATAAAATATTCGTATCTTTTAAAATACGTGTATACATTTTAGTTTGTATGGCTTTATATTGTCGGCAAAACAAGCAAAACTGATGTAAATTACTTTTATAAAAATTAAAAATAAAATTACGTTGTAAATTTTTTTTTTGGTAAAGAGCCGGTATTAAATGTTCATACATTAGTGACATAAAGTAATTGGTAATTGTATTGTAGGCATGAACATCTTTACCTCGCAAATATTAACTAAACAAAGAAACTATCTATTAATGGAAGACAATTCTATAAAGTTGTTAATAATTTGGTACACGTACCACAGGCAGGTATCATACAGTATGGAAAACGTAGTGTAGGCTTCTAGCCGTGTATCTGCCATGCATTCAAACGATCTTTCGTCGATTTATATTTATAAGCTAAATTCAACCCTCGTGGTCGAACATAGAATGCTTTGCGATGTGTAGGTGGAGTAGTCGTGCAATGTGTCTTCTCACTGCATATAAATCGTATATTATTACCATCAAACTTACAATATGAATGAAGCTTAATATCGGCTCTTAAATTTTAATCGTTTTTGCGTGCGTAGGTACAAATTATAATGATATTACACTCGGTTATTAACTCAACAGAATATTGTAAATATTTCAAGTTTTTTTTGCGAAGTTGTTTGCATTGCCAGAATATTTTTTTAAAAATGAAAAAGGGAAGCAAACAACTAAGCCACCACTTACCATCAGAGTGTTTACCAGGGCCAATGAACGCTAGAAACTCAAATAAGTGGTGAGTGTGTTGCTGGTTTCAAAAGCTCTAGTTGCGGTTTTAAATACGATGTGCTATTGCGATACTGTTGTGGAAGGTATTTTTTGGGTAATAGGGAGCCTGTAGTATATTAAATCAACAACCTAATCCGCTATTTCCAAGATTCGCTTAACAAAGAATTTTTATTGCATATTATAGAAATCAAAATATGCCTATTTTATGAGTAAAACGAGTATAATTATGTAATAGCAGTTATTTATTCATATTCGTGTAGCAATTATTAAAAAGTACATTATGTGTTTAAAAAACAAATAGATACAAAGAAGTCAAAACGTCATTCCTATTACGTTACATACACTTATGTGTACGGGATACGTAGCAGTAAAGTTTCTAGGGGCCTTATTAGCAAGCGACGCGTGTGCCTATTGCTTCTGACATCAGTTTCCGTGGCAGAGCTTCCCTTGCCGGCACACCAATAAGCAATATTCAAATTATCTGCGTTCTGACTCATCGTACTGATATGCTATAGTGGATTGTGTGAGTAGTACAGATTTAAACATTTGCGTTCCTTAGCCCTGGATTAGTGGCTAAATAAAAGCAGAATAGTTTGTATACAAGAAATAACAACTACAATTAATCGTTGTATGTATCAAGAGATTCTAAGTCTTATATAGTGTTTCTAAAACGAAATTTGCTACTAATTATGAATTAAATTTTGGTGTGGTGAATATTTATAGGCGTCATTGATGAAAATGAAGTGATTAATAAAACAAAATACAACCAACTATAAACAATCAATAACAGCTTTATGCAAATACGAAGTTTAAATATTATATCCAAAGTTGTTTACTTGAAAATTACATACATTAATCACTCCGTGGGGCCCGCCTCGTAATTCTAAACTTTCAACGTAAGGTCCCGACTATTAACTTAAACTTGGTCTAAACGTTACAGCTTCTCATCTAACGACGCTGTTGTTTATACCTACTTTGCCTAATATGATATTGACGACTTATACTTCTATTCTCGGCTCTGGTGGAGGCATGTATAAATCTAATTATACTGATTTACTTTCATATAATATTCGTGTTATAAAAATATTCAAGTAAATAAATCTTAAAACACGCTTTTAGAACGAACTAAAAATTATAATTAAATATTTTAGCTATGTAAGTAGCTATGTTACATCGTAACTAATATGCCATCATCAAGATGCATATTGCATATCAATGTTCTTACTTAGCTTAAACAAATATGTTTATGCTATACGTGGTAGTTTGGTGAATTTTATAGATAAACTAGTCAGTTAGCAGGAACTTTTTAGGCGCTTCTTTAAAATACAACAATTAATTTAAAAAGTTTTGAGCGTTTTCATTAGATTCAAACAGCATTTCTCTTTATACATACTTTTGCTCCCCATATTATATTTTCTTGTATTACGTAGTGATAAATATTTTGAAATTAGAAATGCATAATTTTTTTTGCTCGGTCGGCGTTATATTATTAATACCATCCTATTGGATAAGTTCACTTGTTATCAAACTTTTTAATAAAATAACTGATAAATATAGGTGCACGATTGCAACTTGATTCGTTTTACAACACTTGGTATGGTGTATTAATAAAAATATTTTAAGGAAAAAATCATTATTTTTATCCCTTTAAGAATGTATTTCTTTGGGACTGTGAAACAGATATATTTTATTTACAAATAGATCATATTTTCATTAGAAAAAGGTTCTACTTTGTTATTTTATTTATTACAACATTAATTTAACGCCTACTCTCATTTCCCAAGGGTTCGAAATGAGATAAAACGAATACAGATAGCTTTAGAACTTGTTACGGAGAAATTACCTTATAAAGAGCGCTTTACACAGAAATTGTTATTGTGTATATTAGATAAAATGTTTCAGAAGTTAAAAACGAACTAAAAAATAATATTTACATAATTAGTTAATGATTTTATGTTTCATGATAATGTTGCCAACATAATAGCAAAAACGAATATACGAGGCGAAGCGTAAGCCGCTTTTAATAATACGAGTGATACAGTCGGGGTAATATCGAATTCAATCGCGGTGAGTGTGTAACCTTTGAAAGTTGTCGTGCATCGAAGTACCATTAAGGCCTCTCCTGGATCAGTGCCAGAGTTGGGATATTATTAGCACGTCGACAACGTCCGAGTTAATCAAGCTCGAATAAGATCAATATTCCCCGTAGGTGATGGTTTCAGGGACGCGCGCCCCGACGGCCTGCTGCCTGTCACCCGGGATTACTAACCTGAACGGACGACGACGCCCGACGCTGTCCAAAACTGCAATTTCTCTACATCATTAACCTAATAATGTCGCTCTGGAATTTAAGTAAACACGACTATAAGATAGATACAATTACGCAACGGAAACCGTAGCAATAAAATCGATTTAAACGAGAAACTATAATTTAATGACAATTTTCGATACGGAAACCGATGTTTACTGTAAGTTGGAGAAAGCTACAAGACAGCGCTTGAAGTAGCGTCTAGACCGCTCAGACAAGTTCCCCGAGAGTATATTTCCTAGAACTCCGTACGGCACGCTGACACCATGAAGCGAGCAATTTCGCAAAAAACGTTTGACCTCAATACAGATGGCAAGTGTACGCGTGCGTATGAGTAATTGATGGATATCGATAAATATAATGACTGTAACAATTTAATCCTATTTAAGACTATACACAACATTTCTTACTTATACTTATAGTTTCAATGCTAAAATTATGGCTTTTCGTTACAAAATATGAAATTTACATGGCAAATTACTTAATTGTCTATACTTTCCATATAGTGTAGCGTGACTATTTGCGTGAGATACGGCTGCGTGCCAGCGAGAGAAATTCCTGATCGTTAACTATGTATGTGCTTCCACAAGCGTTGTCAATACTTGCTAATAAATACATCCGATAAGTATCGGCACTACTTGAAATGAAACTAGAGTAGTACAAGTAAACTTTATTGATCTATTGTTTTTATAGTATTTATACTAGCGACTCTTTTTATCCAACTACTAAGCCAAAAGGATGGTTATGACTTTAACCGCACGAATGTAATCACTTGTTACTATATAACTTCTAAACGATCTATTAATCTACGGAAGTAGCATACGAACATACGTGCACCAGACAAGTGCACCAGATGTTAGTCTGTCAAATGAGATCGCCCACAGATGCGTTGTTATCAATGAGAACTATGTTGGAATTCCTCGCGTAATGTATAATAATATATTATAATCTTTAATACTAAATACATAGAATAATTGCTAACCCTGCTTACTACGTTTTACCAAAAATAAGCGTGGAGTATTGCTTTTGCAATTGATTGTGGAGTTCAACCACCTTCAATGTTGTGTACTAAATCGAATGTATGTGTACATGACTACAGCAGAAGTAGCTGGTAGGCAACGTAAAATACTTAATTAACGGGACCGGCGACCCATAAAATGGGATACAGTAGGTACCCACACCGCTGGTGCTGTTTCAAAGAGATTGCTAGCGACCTAGGCACTTGTGATGCAAAACTGGCTCTTCTGTTATTTTTTTATTATTCTGCCTACCGTTGTTTGAAATAAATTAGCGGTAGATTCCATCTCGGTTTATGTATGCGTGTAATTCTCTACTCTCTACAAGGTTTTTAATACGTTACCATTAATTATTTTTTCTTTGTTGCCTCTGTTATGACAAATATTGTTATACATCTAAAATTAAAATGCGTTACGTATATGTATATAAAATGGAAGGTAAACAAACACAACGGCGATCGATATGTGAATGGGTAGTAATTTTTGCACGAGCGGCTTAGTGCTTTGGAGAGCACTTTAACCAGTCGGTTCCGGTTATTATCATTAGGTAACAGTCGGAAAACGTTGTCGGAGGCCTTCGTGCGGTTCATAATTTCTCTGAAATTGCTTGGCACCTTGAGCCGCTTCTGAACAATCTGAGTTGGACCACTTTTTTTTTTTTTTCAAACCGATAAATTAGGAAACTCCATAACGGTGTACGGAAACATTTCATATGGCCCAGTTGAGATCTTATCACGTGGTAGTAGGTTTAAAAATAATTTGTATATGCCTATAACAAAATAAATAGGCCATATACCTAATACAATTTATTTCAAGTCATAAATACTGCTAAAGTAATTATGCCCTTTTATTTCGTAATTTTAAACCTTGTAACGTCCATTTTCATTATAGATTACAATTGCCGAAGTCTCGTATATTATGTTTTATCCGAGGAACTTAAAAAGTTTTCAAATCATCTTTCTACAGAGTACTAGCGTGAATTAAAGTTTGATTGTGCCTGGCATTGGTCTGCTAAAGTACTTACAGTGATGAGCGCCTGTGAGGCCCATTTGTGCGCTTCATTTACATACACTACAGAGCCTACCAGCGTACTAACTACGAATTTGATATGTAACCAGCGAACCATCCATTGTATTGTATATTATTAAGCAACACTGAAGGTTATCGATTCGTAGGTTCTTTGAGTAAGTTAGTATGAAAAAGTTACTTATTTTTCCTTGATATCTTATTCGATTCGAGAATTCGTAGCACGATGCACGTCACCGGCCAACACATGCACCAACAAAAATTGTGAAGTTTTCATACAAGAAGAGTTTTAAATTATGTTCAGGACGATTTTTTTCCAAAATTTCGTTTAGAAGTTCAACGTATTTTAAACCGTGTGATAATTTCTAGATTACAGACAAAAAACTATTTCTAAAACCGATCATTGCCATTGTATATGTTATTAGGTTTACTTGTACGTTATACATTGTAGCTCCGTTCACATGTAACATTTAAATTTTTTTGGTCGGTTATATTCTTTTTTAAAATTATTTAGTAGGACGGATGTCAAAAATCTTCGGGATAGAATAAGTTTTTTTATAGTCCAAGGAAAGCTAATAAAGAATAAGTTATGTTCCTACTTTAACCTGCGCATTTTTTTTAATAGAATTCAATTTATCTCGAATACTTGGCACGAATCGTATCATTTTGTCTTTGTTACATTAAAGATTATGACACCCTGTTGCTTCGGTATAAGTATTTCGGTAACCAGACTAATCTATTTCACAAACTGAAACACGCATTGAATAATTTACTGTTGAAAATATGTTATTAATAATGTTACATACATACAATATTGCGTATCGCCTATCATTACGAAGAAATAAAAGTAGTTAGGTGCGTTTAAACGGTACAAAATATAGTTTTATTTTAAAAGTAGTCGATGTGCGTAAATTAGTATCTATTACCTTTATGGTATTAAGTATTTACTTTTCAATTATAAACTGTATGCTAAAGGAAATAAACTGGGACAATTACACACAACTAGGACATCAAAGCAGTCGTTACAAATAGTGAAACTAAATGAAAAAAATAGCCGCATGTGTGACGTAGCGTGAAATGCCTACTTCTGATGATTTCATTATACAAAACTAATGAATTTTGCAGCTAGTGATCTGGATAAAATATCAGGTCACATATTATATTACCGTACTGTACATGCCTACATAGCTGCATTATAACTGAGTGCTGATGGTCTTCGCAACAGGAAAATGCCTGAAATATATTTCACTACGCTTTTCCAATACGAGTGAGAAATAAAAAAGAGAGGAATCAGTATGATATGTTTCTACCGTTCCTGCGGTCGGTTTTCTATTATCATTTTTGATAGTTTTCGTTACAAGGAAATTCATTTTTCGATGACCGGCTTTCGTAAGTATGTCATCATTACTGCTACTCGTAATAAGTGTACAAACTTCATGAGATAAGTTCTAAATTGAGAGTGAGTAAGTAGGAATACTGTAAAGACAATGTTTGAGCCGACCTTTACAGCCAAGTTAATAAAAGTTTCTGTTGCTTTTAAATGCAAATTTAATTTTTTGTTCCTAAAGTGGCTTCCATTTTAAGTTTTTACGATCTGGAAGTCGGGAAAGAAATGGAAAGAGAACGACGTGACCGTTCAGATTTTAATATTACATCGCAGTGCCTAACGTAAGACGATTGCAAAACATGCGCGCGTATTTTCTCTTTTTATACCAATAACATGGAATAAAACGTAAACGTAAAGTATGAAAGAAGTCAATTAAAGGGACAATTACTTATAAGAACCATTTATGGTTTGATTATGTAGACACCACCGCCACTCCTATTTCTATTTAGTAACAGCAGTGGTAATCGCTGCTGTATTCTGGTTTGAAGGGTGTGGTAAGGTGTCCAGGGCGTTCTAACTTAGTTCCCAGAGATAGCAAACCATTTGTAGTCAACCTTAAGTAGGGCTATAATCTTATCAGGTTTATTACCTAGATATCCGTCGGCAACTAACAGTGAATACATACCATCATTATAATATTTAAAAAAACCTTACCATCAGGCGTACTGCATACTCCTTTGTTATTTCAATAATGTAAAACGAATTTAAAGTGCAGAAAAACTTTAGTACGCCATACTTTATAGTGTTTAACTTATGATCTCAGAATCGCTTTTGAAGTATAAAAGTCTAGAAAGTATATTCCTCAGGTCGTAATAAGATTAAACCTAAGCTGGGGGTAATCTTTGTAGGAGGTGCAATTAAGTTCATTTTAAATTTAAATGTTTATTATTTAATTTAATTTATTCTATCTATTAGTCATGCATAAAAAATACTTATACCTAAATGTCACTTTATAGAAAACGTAAAGTAGCTTTCGTAAAACATGAAATTTGTTTTAGTGGATTTTTATTAGCTGATTTCAACATTAGCGTTAGACTGGCAAAACACGGAAACATTTTAAGATTTTAATTTCTAACAGATTTTCATTGTTATCGATATTTCGAGTTTGTTTCTTAAATTTGTAAGTTGAAACCAGACCGATATAAGCTAAAATTGTACGAGAGATAAATATTTAATTATTATATGTTTAGGAACAAACATGGAAAATAAATTTTATAACAAGTATTACCGTTTTGCACATTTCCACGTCACCGAGTTCATAGAAGACTATACTTTTAAAACTAACTGTAGGCGTCTATTCGTAAGTTTGTGGGCATATGAAAGTATTCCATAGCCATACTTACGTATGTACAGGTTGTTAACAGTAACTGTAACGAGTTGGAAAGAAGTCAACAGATCTGAACTGAATAGTAAGCAGCGGGGGCAAGTTTTCCATCCCTCGTCCGGTACCGTTGTTTGATACCGCTCGAGGCAACTTCCCTCCGAGAGTAACTAAGAGTTTTGTACTTAATGCCAGGCTTTGAAAACAATTTTAATTATATTACTTTCTGTAGCTCATTGTGTATTAGATATGACTTTAAGGATGTATTATTGTTATTGTAATATTTCTAAATATTATCGCAAAGTTAAGTTGCCAATTACTCTGTGTCCATAACTACGTGAAAGATGGTGAAACCATGTGTTTCAACTTGGGCTTATCAGAACCACACGTTTTTCTAGCTTGAAACGCAAGTTCAGTGAAAGGTTGTGGATGCCGGCTGACTACGAGGCGACCATCTTAGGAGCAGGTGTAATCGACTTCAGGTGGAACCTCTCCTCTTTTATAAAAAAAAACTACCTACAACGTACCTATCACTAAACTAACCTACCCATAACATAAAATGAATTCATAGACATGATCCAAAGAAAACATATTCGCTTAAGTAGTTATTTTCGCAATCGTGTCACTTTGAATTGGCCCTGATACGTTGCAATATGAGAGACTGCATTCGTCGGAAGAGCTTTCTCAGCTATCTGCTCAGCACACTCGAAGATTATATTCGTACAGTCGTACAAAAGGCCGAGAGTAGTTGTCGCTTGCTCTATGAATTATCTAAAGAGACAACGTTGGCGCAAGCTTATTGGACTTGTGTCCTTTCACACAAAGCAAGTAGGTCTCAGTTTAAAATTGCATTAAACGTGATTATTCTCATGTTATTTTTTTTACTATGAAATCCAATTTTAAGTATCATTTCTGCTACATGAACTGTAGTAGCTTCGAACGACTTGAGATTGTCAATTTCATTCGATTTCAAGCGAACGCCATTTGTAAGTTGACCTCTAGATAATACATAATTATCACCTAATACAGTTCTAAATGAGTACAACCAGTGGCAGTATATTTTTCTCCATTTATAGTTAACTAGACGTAAGTTTTTGTAAGTTAAGAGCTCTATGTATAGTTACGACGAATAAAATACAAAGATATAAATAAAAAGATAACTTTACTAAACTCAATAAGACCCTGCTGATTTGCATAATTGTTAGTGTCTAAATTTAAAGTACGGTACTACTCTCTAAGCTTTTCGATCAATAGTTGCGAGTTGCGAGACCACCGGAGATAATCCATATGCATGGTGTTGATGCGAAGGCTCCAGTGGGGTGCTCGCCCGCAAAGACTGAGGCTACGCGCTCCGCTAAGCACCGTAAATACTCTCCCGGTCACGTACCACCACCGCAAACTGTTGAATATTAATATGTAAAATAATATTCGCTAGAAGAAATCCCGCCCAAACAGAACCTCAATCCGTATCGCGGGCCGCGGCACCGACGGCTGCTTAAATTACCAGAAAATAAAACAACGGAAAGAATATTTGCATGAAGCTTATTTCGACGTTTGTAGAATTAATTTTTTTGAACTTGTGTTTCCTTTTTTTAAATTTGTTTTTGAGTATATTTTCTTTTGCACGTCGTGAACATTAGACTTGTCTTTTTTCAGTTTTTATTGGTTGACATTGACACTGTTTGCATATCACATGCATGGTGTACCTCCGATTACACTAGACAATTATTCTTCTGTTTAAAATGCTACTGAAGAATATAATACACGTATATAATTCACATGAACTCTTATTAAGACCATGATTTCTTATATTATGTAGGTAGGTACATCTTGGATTCCACGAAAGATTAAACAACGTGAATTACTCAAAACTTGAAGGTTAAAAAAACTCGTAAAACGAAGCATATAATTACCATTAGTTTATATTAGTTTTAAAGGGAAGTAATGTTGATGTTTACTTTATAGGGCATCTGGTTAAGCCTAAAAGCGGGCAGCCGGCGCGGGTGGGCGTTGGCGACGCGTTCAGGAATGGTACTAGGGATGGCTATTCTTTCCAAAAGATCTATTAGAATCAAAGTCAATGAAGAAAAATATCCACAAAAATATCGATGATTAGCGGATCTCAAAATTCCGTCTTTCATTGGTTTTATTATTATTGCTCTGGAAATATGTCAGCAAAAAAAATTGGTTTTTAGTTTCTGACATCAATTCGCTCGATCGATTCACTGCTTATTAAAGATTATTTGTTCCGCAAAATCGATTCTTCTACATATAAAGAAGTCATCAGGTATATCACTATCCCCGTATGAGTTGCTACACAATTCCACGAGACGTTTATCCATCCCCCGAGTCCGAATCAACTTGATGTTGACTAAATCCTTATGTATTTCAACCTTGTTTTTTGCAACACATAAAAGAGACCCTCATCTTTTATGTAACTCTAGCGCTCAAAGCAAAAAGATAGAGTATTTTCATCTGACAACGTAATGAAATGAGATCAAATTTTGATTATATTCAAAACCCTTATATATTTAAGAATTGTATTATTAAACATACTAGAATTCTCAAAATAATAAGTATCAGCTAATAAACATTAGTATTAGAAAGCGTTACCATGTGTAAATAATTTCCTTCATACTTTCGCTTCTCAATTTAAATGCTTAACAATTTTAATTCTAGATAGCATTAGTATAGCAACTAGCAACACCAAAGTCTTCAAATATTGGTACAAAGTAATCAAAATCCATAATAATAACAAGAAATAGTCGTTGAACTTATATAACGTTATCAAGTTGTGTACCTCTCAATAGGTCATAATAACAATCTCTCACTCGTTTATCTTCTATAACAATAATTGTCGGAATACACGTTTAAAGACATTGTTACGAGGTATCTACATTAAAATTAAAGAAATATATTTACAATTTATGATACTAATGACTTTGTATAATAAAAACGTTTTATTAGTTATAAGAAGTAATTTAGTATTACTATAACTGCAATAAAATTATTTATACAACAATAATACCAACTTTATAAAGACAGCACGCAACTGCCATGCGTGCCGAGAGCTCCCTTCATCTTTACACTTACACATTGTCCAGTTGAGATCAATTACGGTTAATTGAACTTGATATAATTATCTAATTCTGAGCAGAGCAGCGTCCTTAGCTGCGACACCGGTTGCATCATAACCAACTGTTATTTTATTTTATCCAACAACTACAGTTTTTCATATCTTGAATGATTACTGTAATTTATATTAATGAAGTTATAAGTAAATAATAATATATTAAGAGTAATATTTATACATTGTTACTGAAACGTATAACTATTTTGTAAATATCATCTCTACAATTTGTATATTCAGTTGATCAACGCACTTTTGCGTCTATTTTAAAAGTTACATTCTCGCCGTCTGGCGTCAAAATTAGCTAGAGGACAACGATCGGCAAAGTATTTCGAAGACTATTGCAATAAAAACATATCATGAGCGTGATTCAAATGTTAATACAAAATGAAACGCGTATTTTTCAACGTTGACTGTAATGAATGTACGAAATTTCTTGTTCATAAACACCAAGGAAGAATAAGAATAGACAGAGACTAAACAGGATCACAGAACTAGACAGACCGCAGAGCGTGCTCTATAAAAAGTCAGATTGTTTACGCGCCCGCCGGATATGAGCGACGGCGGCACGCCACATGTGTAATGATCATTGTATTTCTTCCAAATAAGTTTATGTTAATACCACTCCCACCACGCGTACATATGCTTGTTTAGATAGACAATTGAATGCTTTGCCTAGTAATTATGTATTAATTGCAAAGTTTTTTTTAAATTCAATACTTACGTCTTTGTTTTCTTTACATGTACACAAATAGTGCATATATTTAAATTTGTTTGTGAGAAAAGTCGTGGTAAACAATTAGAATTCAAAATATAAGAGCTCTTCGTTGCAACGTTGAAGAGGGGTGACTCTTCAGTTTGTCTCGCATGTGTAACCTCGAGCCGTGTTCATGTCTATCTTCTAAATATATCTTTGCCACAATAATTTTCTCCGCCTATTGAAGATTATAACGTGATGCGCTCTTAGAGATACGCTCTCCTTTATTGATACTTATGATCATATTAATGTATCAACGTCGTTCTAACACATTATTTTCTTTATGATCAATAATTCGAACCTTTATTATTTTTATCAAGTCATATAGCGACGAGTCTTCTAAGTACCCTGAACACTAAATATTAAAAGCGTATCGAGACCGCTTTTACCATTGACGCGAACGTTAAACGATATAATAAAGTATTTACGTATTGTTATCGTAACAATAAGAATTCAGAGGGAACGGCTACAGATGGCGTTTGAGCGTGGGAATAGGCTGATACCCTACGCAGCTAGGGAGAGCTCCGAGTTCGTTACGTATGAAAAGAAGCACAGGAGCAATGGGTACAAGGGACAGGACCCACCTTCGACCGGCTGATTATTAATGTCTTGAACGTCACCCGCCGCCCACCACTACACTGTATCGTTCTGAGAGGTGAACCCGCCCAACTTCAAAAAGAGCCTCACGGTGCTTTTGCCAACCGACCCATTGTTAATGAAACACAATAAGAATAAAATTGTTCTATTCTCTGAAATTCACATTTAATGTTTTTAGGATTACTTCTTGCTATTGTTAAAATGCTCGGAGATATTCAATGCTTTATTGCGTTCTTGTTCGGGTCTTAAGTACCTACCTGTATTTTTGGAGTAAAATCTCTATAGTCCCGCTTTGCGGTTTCCGCTAACCATTAAACTTGGTTTTCGTTAAAGGCTAAAGCTAAGTTGCTTTGACCGCAACCAAGTGTCGCAGCTACGGTATCATAACTTAAACTATCCGAACATTATTTAAATCCTTTAAATTTGATCCTATAGAAATATTATTTTATTGAGAAAGTTTGTAAGTAAAAATCTTCGATGTAAATTTTAATATTCTGCTAATGACCACGCCACATTGACAGGCTTTAAAATTCAATCTCATATACTTTGTGAACTGTCACTTTGTCAGCCAATTTGTGCGAGAATATTTTTCAAGAATGAGCGATTTAAAAACACGGTTTAAAAAACAATATTATGCGGACATTTAAATATAGTGCTCGACTGAATTTAATTGAAATAGCAAACTCAAGAATTTACACGTTTTTTATCTGTAAACAACTATTTAATATAGGTAACCCTTTAAAATAAGTTATTCTTGAAAATACAGTAAATAGCAAAAGAGACACCCCCGCGTATGGACATTTGTAATGTAATAGGTGCGGCGATGGTTATGCCTGCAAAGTGGAAGCGTGTAGGGCTCTACCACCTTTGCCATCTATCGTAGTTAAAATAAAGACTAAAACACCTTTATCATAAAACAAACATCGATTAGAGGTATGTAACAAAGGAAATAACTAGGATATACTATTTGCTTTTATTACATTGAACTTGCTTGTTTTGCGCAATGATAGGAAATGAAACTCGAGAGATGTGATGTGAGGAGAAAACAATAGACGCGCGTAATCTCGGGTCGCCAACGATGCAAGGTTTGAGGCCATTGCTAATCCTATTATTATCTCCAAAGGGCAACTCGTACAAGCAAACAATTATAATCTGTAGCAAGTTACTTATGCGGTCGTGGAAGTACGGTTTAAGCTTAGGGATGGGTAATGTTTTCATATTTCCTTTGTATGTATATTAAATTTTTGAGCGTCGTTTGATTTAGAACTAAGAAAACAAGAATAATGAACAAGCACTGTACAACAAACTTATAAAATACACCAGCATGTCATAGGATACCATGAAATGTATTAAATTTAAAATAGTTTAAACCACTAAAAAGACGTAGGATTTTATTGCGTAATGAAATAAAGCACAGACTCTTAACATTCTACAGAGATGTGACCGGATTTTATATGGGGCAAGATTTAAAACTCACGTCATAAAACTATGTGGGTTAGAACTGTAATTAAACGGTGTCCAGAGTGGTTATTTGCGACGCAAATTTAACAACTAGTGAGTCGTCGTGGTTGCGCCGAGCCGTCGGCGCAATTGTGACCAATAACCACTTCCTAATTTTCTCGTTTCCTGAGCCTCGCCTCGCCTGCGCGTCATTCCCTTTGTGCCGGTTTGGTTACAACATAGCTATTTAAATATAACTGTTACGATGTTGAATCTGGCTTTCTATGTAATAAAAGTTGCAGACGGGTTAGTCTAATGCTATAGTTGCTGTATTGTAACTAACTTCAATAGAAATTGGTATTCCACCCTTAAGAGTAGCAAATGAAGTAAGATACTTATAGTTAAGTAAGATACGAGTACTTCAGTCTTCGCTACTCTTAAAGATGTAATGCGTCATTTAATGTCTGTCTTATCAGACAGTTTAAACAAGGGTAGGTGTGAACAGTCCTATTATCGTTCAGACATAGGTACGAGTAGATGTGACCGTGGCTTGTAGATACCTGTAGTAGATGTGAACGCTAGACTTAACCTTAGACTGTAGTCCATACAACATTTATAGAGTAGTAAAGCACTATCCTCCTTAAAGGTACGGATGCTAGTGATAAAAATTTAACAATAGAAACAGGACGTATCAGAATTAAAGGTCAGATGAACATGAAAATGGCGTATTTAATCCGAACGTCTACCCAATAGACAGTTTGTTTACCTACTCTGGATCTCTACTCTGTATAAACATAAAGGACGGCGGAAAGCCCTCATTCGCAATTTAATTTCGTTCCCGGTGAAAACTTGATGTAATAATACAAAAAACAGAGCGTAGGAGGATACGCGTACACAGAACACAAATTGCTTTCGAAACATATCATGCAAATAAATAATATACAACTCTTTGCATTTTTAAATGACAGTACCCTTTGTGGTTATACTCCGGGGGCACCACCATCACATCTATTTATGCCATATAACAACAGTGTTGAGCACGGTTGTATGAATATGTAAAAACGGCTTACTTTCATTACTATTCTTTATTCAGCTAAATAATGGCGTGTATATTTTGCTTACAGATGTACTTATACATGTAGTTGTATAGGTTCTACTGCTTGCGTCTTATCACTGAATTTTGTATATCTATGTCCGTTTGTCTGGGGTTAGCAATTGAGAATCGATGTGCCATACCCTTCACCTTTAGATCGTGCCTACTCGTACATACGTATTAATTCTTTATCGTCTATAGTACGCAATAGGCTGCAACGTCTTTTGGCACCGGTGCTCGGTGTCAATATTCCAATTCGTAGCCCAGAAACGTCAACTATAAGTAGTTGCCGAATTTATTAGGACAGAATTAGTGTACGCCACGTTCCTGAGATATGTGTTTTGAACTCGCAAAATCATGCTTTACGTCACGCTTTAGTGTCACGCACAATTATATACGCGAAGTTTCTTTAAGAAGTTTATCTCTTCTTAATTAAGTACCCAATAGTATGTTATTAAATGGAATAAGTTCCAGTGAATTTATTTATAAACCAACAAAGCAGAGCTGTTTTCTTCAAAAATTTCTTTTTTGTTGTATGGTTGGGTAACCATACAAATAAATGAACTTTTTGAGTTACTTTTCATGTTTTGTAACCAAGTTGGAAAAATTGTGGTATCCTGGTGATTGTCGCAAAATAAGAAAAAGGTATTTTTAATTGTGAAATGATCGAGGGGTAAATTCTTTCATTTTGTATATAACGTAGTAACGTTTAGTCGGTATTTTTGATCGTCATCATGAAATTTTTCACCAGTTAGGTCAGCGGTTTTCGAATTTTATGAAAGTTCAATATTTTCTGGTAACTTGTATTGTGATTCGTGACGTTGACGTTGTAAATATACTGTAATTAGTATATCCGTTTAATGTGCAAATAACGGTAACGTAGGCTGAAAAAAACATTTTTTAGACCAAAAAACCATCATTCTACTAGATCAGTAATTGAAAAAAAAATACATACAATCATACATATATAATTTTCGATGCTTTTGATAAAACTCGCTTAACGGTACGGTAGCTACAAATTTGTTATTATAAAAGGCTGCATGTAAACCGTTCTTTCCACGACAAACAAATAAAAACATACGAAGACCGGAGCACATTGATTCAATTTACCTGCGTAACAACAATTCAACATCGACGTTCCCGTGTCTCTATTAGTTTAAGGACGCAGTAACCTCGTGACTGCTTCAGTGAAGCGGGCCCTAACACATAATGCCGTTCGTGGTTATTACATTATGTAAATTGAGGATCGTTCCCTTTACTACCTGACGATGCAGGAATAGAAATATTTGCTTGGATTTTCATTTGTTGCTGAATGCTGACGTCATCTGCCAGCGGTAAATTAGAAATGTAATTTGGACGGTTCTATTAGGATAGGCGGCACCGATGTTCGACATTGCTTATTAAATTAACACTTAATGCATGTAGCAATTTGTTGATTATGATTTCATTTCGTATTAACCGGTACATCATTTCATAGCGTTTTAGTCCACCATATATTATATTAGTTTTTGTTTTTATATAAATGTAGCAGACGAGTGAAGTGCATCTAATGGTAAGCAAGCACAGTCGCCTGAGGACATTTATTATTCTTAACTCCTTATATATTTATCTGTTTTTTTCTAACTGAAACTGATCACAGATGCGTTGTCTCTCCTAAGATTGTAACTGAGTCAGTCGGCACCCACAGTTTTCAACCAAAACGCAGAACCGCTTGACGCATGTAAGGGTGTCACTACTGAACGAATTGTGATGGCTTTATCATCTTTTGAACGTAGATGGTTGTGCACTCTTTAATCATTAAGATTATTTTTCGGTTTTTGATCTGATTAACATTAGTATATTAATGGTGCAAACATTTAAATTCCAGCACATGGTGGGAACGGGCATGGCGGCCCCGTTCAATGCGGCGGCGGCGGCTGCGGCCGCGGCGGCGCAGTTCGCGGCCAACGGCGACGCGCTGGCCGGCGTAAAGGACAGCGGGCCCGCCGCCGCGCCGCAAGCACCCCTGGTCAAGAGCGAGGGGCCGCCGCAACCGGCGCCGATGCCGCCCACGAATTTCTCTCCTCAGCCACAGCCTCAGACACATCAAACAAATTCAGTAGAAAATCAAAATAATAATACAGTGAGTAATTCAGATTATTCGGACTACCTATGACGAGTATCGATTTAAGTCAGGTTTAACGCAATTATGGTTAACATTCAAGTTGATTATGAATTTAGAAGCGTTGGATATACTAAGACAAAATATCTCCTGTCTTCTTAGATATCACTAGAAGTTATCAACGCCTTTCCATTAAAACACTATTGCTTTTACATTTCAAAAAGAAATTTTATGAGGAATCAACGTTTATATTCAATTCATCATTCATTTCAACTCCATTTATTCTTTGTAGAATGAATTGTAGGTAGGTATATAGAATCTGTTTACGAATCTGTTTAAATATATTTTTGCACGCGGGCTGAAAACTATTTAGTAAATTAAAATTTATGAGCCTATCAAAAACGTTTATGTTAAGTACATAAATAAGTGGTGGATTTTATAACAGTCGTATATAATGGTGAGGTATGAGCATATTTTTCATTATAGAAATAGTAAACGAACATAGCGTTCACCTGTTATGCCTGGTAAATAGCAACTGGCGCCCATGACTATCTAATTTCAGATAGGATTAGAGTAGGTATCTCGTTCCACCAGAGTCAACTAAGATGCGTTGTTGTATTTAGAATTAAGTTATAACGCCTCGAATATAAGTGTTTTTCTTACCACTGTAAACCAGGTGCATAAAATAGGCGACAGATGTGTAAAAATAGGTGACAACTCCGCTGTGGAAACACGAAGTGTCCTACCAGTTTGAAACGCATGTTGCAGCAAAGCGAAGTGGAGGCGACGGAGGAGAGCACGCCGGTGAGCGTGGCGGCGGCGGCGGTGGCGCAGCAGGCGGCGG
>DWPV01001840.1:0-19089 GCA_018251915.1 Urbanus proteus proteus
TAAACCTTCCTCTTGAATCACTCTATCTATTAAAAAAAAACGCATCAAAATCCGTTGCGTAGTTTTAAAGATCTAAGTCTACGTAGGGACAGACAGCGACAAGCGAGTTTGTTTTATACTATGTAGTAATAGTGATGATTGACAGCTTAAATCAAATTTAACTGTAAATAACAAAATATCATCAACAAAGTAAAAAAAATAAACACAAATAAAATAAACATGGTTAAGTCATTACTTATGATTAATTATACCCTGTACTAATAAGGTAAAAGGCTGAATTGGATACGTGCAATACAGTTAAAAAACAAGTTCAAGTTCAAGATATGTAAACAGCGTTAAGCATCGCTGTATACTGGTTTGAAGAATCCAGTAAGACGTACTTGACCGAGGCGTTCTTAGACCTTAGGCATAGCAAGGAAGTCATAGCCAACTTCTTATAACACAACTGAGGTTGATTACAGGTTCCCACAGGCTGCAGTGTTCATCAGAAGGACTACATGCTCATTTGCCACTTTTTATTATGATTATAGCAAACGGCCTGCAGTTCACCTGATCGTAAGTGGCCACTGCTGCCCATCTGCAGCCCTACCTGAGGTAGGCCACAGATGCGATGCTACCCCTGAGGACTAAGTTGGAACGCCTCGGATAAGTATGTCTCCCACACCGCAACTTAAATATTATTAAAAACAAAAAGCTTTAATCTCTTACCACTAGCCGCAGCATGATGGACCAGTAAGAGCAAAGCCAACATTCTGCAAACTGTGAGATTATGCGCAGGCGCATAATATTTGACGAAACGCGAGCGCGCGCTTGTTTGTAAACATGGCGAAAATTTTCACGTTTCTTACACAGGCACGGATTTTGTGACGGGAAAGAATGTTTTATCATCTTAAACCAATATACCATTTTTCTTTTCAAAGTGGAAAATATTAAGCGTCCTAAAGCGCTGCTATGTTCTCATTTGAAAGGCTCTTTTTGACGAAGTAACAAATGAATCATCGACCCAACTAATATAAATCTTTACAGATTTTCATGGGTAACGCCCATGAAAATCTGCAATCTACATATATAATAAGAGTTTTTAATTTTTACAGATGTGTTGCTACTCCAAAGGACTAAGATAGTCTCTCATCCGCAATTGGTTTCGGCATTCAATCTTCCAACGAAATGGGAGAACTACTTCAGACTAGTAAATGGGGTGAAATGCTTCGAAAGGGAAAGGATTATCCCTTCGAAGCATATTCGTTCTGTCACTTGCTACCTAATAATAAAATTCATCTTCTGTACATCTATGAGTCTACCTCTTGTTACGTATGCTCCCCTTGAAAAATGCGGATTTCTTAAAAATAGACTCTTTCCAAATCCGTCCACCATTTGCTAAAGGTTCACTACACAAACAGTAGCATACCAGCATCGCTATGTTCGGCGCGTCCTGCGTCCTGCTCTGCGCGGCCGGTAACTTGTTTATCATTGTTGTTAACTGCAACTACTACATCCTTCATACCTATGGTTTTTCATTCTTCTAACTTCTTATTGTTAACTACATCGGCTACTACATCCTTCATATCTGTTGCTACTTCATCTTCTAACTTCCATACTTAAATTTCTTTTAATACAACCTTATTAGTGTTCTCATACATTAAAATCGTTCTCTTTAAACCTATTTTTTAATTATTTTGAGATATTTTGTACTTGTTAGAATTTAATCGGATAATAATTAATCGTGAAATTAAGTTGCTACAATGTACACCAAAAACGTTGCAAGAGGGGTGGTTCTTCAAAGCCAACGTTACACTAGCAGCTACACACAGCTACTAGCAGTAATTATCCATTGGTGATATATTCTTTGCTATCGCATTTCATAAGCACTTTTGAAGGTAATAGAAGGTAAAGAATCATGAGGCTACAATACACATAAAATACTTGAACGATTCATATTTTGTGGTGTAGTTTACAACTTAAATCTATGAAATAAAGCAACTGTAATTGACTACAGATAGGTTTCCTCTTGATGTAGAGTCGATGTCGAGCGAGCAAAAGTTCTTAGTTGGTTATAAACACAACAATAGATGTAAACTCCTATTATACAATCAGCAGTAGAACTTATTCTATTTGTGAATTTTATACCCAGTTGGACTGTCCCAGCAAGCTGTCTTCACATACATAAACCCATGGGATCCATTCCGACGATCCAATACAGGATGTGAAATGTGTTATAAAGATAATTGTTTCATCACAAATGAAGCAAGATGCGAATATTACGCTGAATCTAGCAAAGTTCTACGAGACGATAATGAAGAGAAACATATTAGAGAAGAAATCGAAAGAATGGATAATAATGGTGACGAAGAAAGGAACGGTAAAATCGATGCTATGATGTATGAACTCGTCGATACAAGTAAGTTACTAAACCATAAGTACAAGTATCTCTAGAGAACGGAAAGCACTAAGACTGTAGAACATTTGAGATTAGTTACAGTATTATGTTAATTGTTTGAGTTCTTTTACAAAATTATTTTAAGATTATCCGACAAAGTTAAAAGTTCTAAATTGTTTTGCAGCGACTTCGACATCAATGTTTAAGATTTGTGTACCTTTCATATCGCAGTACACGGATTGCATTGAAGGTAATATGGAGCTTATACAAATCTATGTATATATTTCACTACGATTACTTACCATGAATTTTAATGTAACTACTTACTCATAAATGCTTTCTAACATTTTAACGCACTTTTATTAGCTTTCTTCTACTTCAAACTAAGTAATCAAATCTTAGAAGGAAATTAGAACTTATTTCTATTTATCCGTTGAGTATTTTTTCTCTTTCTACTGTGATATCTAATATTTAGCATTTCATTATTTTTTTTCGTTTCAGAAAATATCTGCACAGGCTGCAAATTCTGCACGTGTAATGAGGAAAGCAGGTGGATTTGTACCAAGAGACAGCAATGTAGACCTGGACCGAAGGTGAATGTAGACCATCGGGTCATTAACATCGTTATAAACAGTCTAAATAGGAGTAAGTGGTATATTGATTATTTTTCACAAGATTGAAACAGAAAACGACCGCTATAGCTGGCCATTAATACAGTTTGAAGAAACATCTTTCAGTTAAACTTATTTGAGTCTAAGGATATAGCCAAAATAAATCTTATATTCATTTACAGGAAGAAAACATTATAACAAGAGAGATAAACGTTCAACTGGTAATAAAGACACAAGTGAAGAGAGTAAAGGCAGATTGACATACCAAGATATAAACGAATGGATATATGAAACACCACCTCTGAATTTTGAAGAAAAGCCAATAGAACCGAACGAAATTCTAGAACATCTCAATGATAACCTAAAAGCGTATTTTGAGAATACAGATATAATTGATGATACTCTATCGACTAGTACTAATAAAGGTAAAGACGAAAATTACACTATTTAAAAATGATTTAATTTTGATTAGTAAGTAATTAATTTTCATTTCTATGTTTCAGCTTACACTACAGATGCGCCAATAAATAAAAATGATATTGATATGTTAGAATTTAACGAAATTCTTAAGAGCTGGACAGTGAATGATATGAGTACCAACAAGCCCATGCAAGACATCGACGCGAACAAAATTTATTTCAAACGTAACAAAGAACCTCATGATGATTTAACAGAATTCGATCCTATTCGATTAGTAAAACGTGATACTTCTCAGTTGGATACAAACCAGACTCAATTAAACATAGACATAAATTCCACTAGGCGTATGTTTGAAAATGTACCAATTATTAAAGATGCGTTGTATGGATTGAGCAGAATAATTGATGACAGAGAAAGAGAACTCGAAGAACTTCTTCACATCCAAGAGAATTTGATACAAATCGCAAAATCGCATAATACTAGTTTTGATGCCAATGATACTAATATACAAGATGATCACAATAATAATGAAATTGCCATTTATAAAATCGACCCATCCGATAAATGTATGACTAGGTTAAAACATGACGTGTATAATGCGATAGAAAAAATTATCCAAACAGAAATATCAATGAATTCAACAAGTCTGTCTACAGATTTAAAAGTATTACTAAAAATGTTGAGGAAATATATTTTTTATAAACATAACAACCCTGATCAAGAAGTCGTATCATCTCAGGTGAGCGAACAAGATCTGCGAAGACATATTATGCCGGAACGTAACTATAAAACATTTGATCCTATAACATATCTAAGTAATATTTTAAGAGAAATAAATAAAGTGCCAACAAAACCTCTCGATACACTTTCGCAGCATGTACGAGAAATTTTAAATAGAGTTATAATACAGTTATACTTTAACGATTTTGCGGTAATTGATATTATCGTTCGTGAAACTAATTACAATTTTAACAACTACCTTGAAAACATAGGGATGAAGTGGGGTAAAATGATGCAGGATATTGTAGATAGTGAAGCTTCAGATAAGTTGTATAGAACAAAATTATTGCATTTGACACTAAAAACTGATATCAGCAAAATTGAAGACATGATTTCTGTACTAGACTTTGCTACAAATAGGCGTATGACAGTGACTAATGGAGAAGCGATAGAAAAATCTATAATGAAAATAAAAAATAATTTAAAGTTAATAAACAGTAAAGTTCAAGAAATCATTAAGATACAAAATATGAAGAGGATGAGAAAAACTGCAGCCACCGAACGCAACAAACCAATAAAAAAGTTATCAGTGATGCAGAAACTGAAAAAAATATTTCAAAACTCAAGAAATGATATTAAGAATATGTTACGAAAGAAGATGCCAAAATCAGAAATTATGAAAGAAATAGCAAAAAAGAAGATTGATGAATTTGAGAAACAAAGAATGTTAGAATATCAAAAAACTATGAAACAATGGCAAGAGAAATTAAATATAGGGCCTGGGAGGAGAAAGAGATCTGCGTGGGGATTTCAAAACTTTGTTGATCGTATAAAAAGCATTATTCCAGGTTATCTAAAGAAGAAAGTTAAACCAGCAATCAACAGAAGGAAGGGTAATAAGACACGATTGGCCAGAAAGCACGGTAGATATCAAGTTAAATATTAAACACAAACTTACGAAATAAATAATAATACAATTTACATACAGCAATAATATTTTGACACAGTACTATTGCATAGAAAATTCCTCATGAATATATAAAAAAAAACTTTTAAAATAGTGTTTTATTCAAATGTTTATACCTAGGTTAAAATGAGTTCGTTACTGTAATATTATTGTGTTACTTGTAGTCTGTGAAATTATTATATTTCAATCTTTTCAGGTCGAAAAATGAAACACAAAACAATTTCCACCACCGTGAGAACGTCTCACAAAGATCGAATTTATCATAACCATAACAAATCTCTCAATGGATAGATATCGGATATGTTGTTACAAATGCGATGAATGAAAGAAAGTGTTTCTGTTTATTTCCTTTCTAGATGTTAATCATTCCTTTTTGGTATTTTAAGACCTTTTTGGTATTTTAAATAAATATTAATTTACGTTTTTTTCCTTTGTTTTATTTATAATTAGAAAAAAAAAGTATAAAACCAATAGTTTTAAAAAGTATCATATTTATTGGTACAAAAGTATAAAATCTTACTAATATTTAAATTTATAAAATATTTCCATATATTTTTTATTCTTTTAGCTCCTTGAGATTCCAAAGCTGTTTGCTAAAATAGTCTTGCGTTAACATTTTTATTTTCTTCGGATCTTCAACTTTTACTATTGGTTCCTTGAATGCCAAGAACTTCAGTCCCTTAGATTCTGCTGGTGACCTTCTATTATTGACAGGATCTCCATATTCTGAAATAAGATGAGATCAAGGAAATAATACACATATTTTTTAATGAATGAATTGATGGAGAAAACCTTTCAAAAAACCTGTTTTAACGCTTAGTGAGCGGTCATCTATTCTTACAGTCTTCTTCTATACATTCTATACAAATAAATAAAATCGAAGTGTCTGTTTGGCTGGGGTAATCTTCTAAACGGGTGAACCGATTTTAAAGGGACTTTCAATGGAAGATAGCTGAAGGTCTGAGGCGTATCATAGGCTACTTTAATTTTTAAAAATCCATTAGCGCGTGTTCCACGCGCATGCGCGCGCCGTCGCGGGAAAGCGGAATAACATTATGTTTAAATAAGTATTAATTTCTAGTTTTTAAACGCGGCTGAAACCGCAGGGATCAGCTGGTTTTAAATGACAATGAAATACCAAACTAACATACATTCCACCTTATGGTTAGTGACCATTGCCGCCTATATGATACATCTGTTATGTATTCCCGATAAGAGTCCCAACTGACACCATACTCTATGATTTAATTACTAATATATATTATCTTTAAAATGACTTCTCTCGTCAGTTACACTATACGAAAGACTAGCAATAAACCATAAGTAATAAACATAAGCCTTACCAATAAATCTGTTCTGTTCTTTATTTTCTTTCGGTTTAGTTGCCGCAAATATTTTAAATAGTTCTTTTGCTAACAGAATATTGCCGCTCTCTATATAAAATATGATTCGTTTCGCTATATTGTAATTGGTGTCTGAATTAAAATCTGATTCACTTGCTTCTTTAGATTTAATATAGAGCTTCATGCGATTGATTATCAACTGATTCAAAATTTGATCTCTTCTTAATTTAAAATTATTATTTTCATTCGAATCTGCCCATTTTGGAAACAAAGGTTTCTTAGATTCGTTTATTGTTCTAGCATTTTTAGCTGCAACATTATTTATATTTGGCTTTCTTACTTCATCAAGTACTTTCTTATTAAGATTTATGTTCATAGCAGCATTGTCAACGAATTCCTTAAATTCATTTTGTTTTTCTAATGGTAAATTTGTTACTGTTTCTATCGACCTCTGAATATTATCCAGAACCTCAATATATCGCCTAGCATCAGCTTGAAGGGTTTTTAGTAAAATCAACTTTTCTGACGGATGTACGCCCGATTGAATGGCGAAATTTTTGTACGTATTACTAGACAGTTCTACGTTATCTATAAGGTCTTTAAGCTCTTTGTAAGATTTCTGGTTCTGAGTTAAATATCTCCGAGTTGGTGGCTTATGTTGTTTATCTAAATTCTTTATCGCTCGTTCCCAAACAATTGCAGACTTGGGTCGTGGAGTTAAATTTGTATTGCTTCGTCTGTTTGGAGAGATAATTCTCATTTCAGCTTTTAAGGAATCTATGAATGCTTTTATTTTATTTGCTGGACTTCCAGTTTGTTTATTTTTTAAATTATCTCTTGATACATCGTTATCAGTGTTTAGAATATTATAAATGCAAGGTAGTGCATCCGCTATATTTATTTTACTGTTTGGTTTTATTCCATGCTCCGTCTGTAATTCAATTAAGTCTTGTAAAATCGTTTTTAAGTCGTTTTTTAGCTTTTCTTTTACGGATTCTTGTTTTGCTGGTTGACTTTTTAACGAAACTCTTAAATTAGCAACTGTTGTACTCCTCGCAGTTGTTGGGTTCCCAGTTGTTGTAGTAGGCGACGTACTATGAACTTTAGGAATATCTGGTTTATCATTTATTAAATTTAAAAGATCAGAAAATGATTTGATTTTGAAAAATTCGGATAAATTATACAGAATACTTCCTTCAACATTAGACAGTGGTGTAACAACAGGTTTTTGTAGATGCGAAAAAAAGCAATTTGGATGCCTTTCAACGTTACTTAAATAATCCATAATAACTCTATCTTTAGTATTCATGGTCATGTTTCCAAGATTAATATGAAATAGGTTCTCTATGTTCTTCTTCGCAACATCATCTTTTCTCAACATATTGAAACGTTCTAACTTCTTAGTGGCCCTTTTACCGCTGTTATTAGGGCTTAACAACTTAGTAATTTTTCCTATCAAGTCTCCAAAAAGATTAAGTGAGACGTTTTCATCCGCTGATAAACTTTCTTGGGCATTTTTTACAAAGTCATGATTATTGGGTGTGATTTGTTTATTTTTCATATCGCTTAAACTTTTTTGTACTTGCTCATATTTCTTTATCAAACTTAAAACGTCATTTATCTTATTGATTGCGTCACTAGTTGCTTTTCTTTGATTTTCTAAGCTATTAAATCTGTTTTTATCAGGTTGTTCTGCTCCTGGGTTGTGACTTTGTTTATCGGTGCAATTATTGCTATCTTTCTTATTTGTAGCTGTTTCTTCAAAGCTTGTACATAGTGACACATTTTTCACATCCTTGTTTTTATCAATGACATGTGATAATTTTTCTAAGGCGTTCTTCAAAAAACTTTCTTGTCTAATACTCAGAGGCTCCTTAAATAACCCTAACAAATCGTTTATTTTTTGATGTTTCAGATCTTCTGTTTCAAACGACCCTTCAGTGGCATCTTTTTCCATGTCCCATAATTTGTTTAACAAATTACCAGCAATAAACGCCATTGCCGTTAAAGTATCATTTTCTGGTGTAAAAGTAATGTTGGACAAAGGCGTTACACTTTTATCTCCTATAATTTCTCTGCCATGTACCAGCTCATTTACAACTAACTTCGATAAATCTTTGTTTTTCATTTTTTGAGAATAATTTCCCAGTATTTTATGTATTTCCTCATGCGTCAATCCGTTAATTGTTTCCTCAATCGGATGCTTGGAATCAATTTTATTTTCTGCAATATGATGTTCAAATTCATGTGGTTGTTGATTATACTCGATATGTAGAGAACTAGGATCTGATGCGTTATAATGTTCTGCACTATTTACTCTTCCTGATACCTTCGTTATATCCTTAGTTTTTATTTTTCTTGCTTCCAAGGTCCCAGACTTGTTTGAATTTTTCAGCGTATCTGCAAAAATATCATGGTATATATATTTAAAAACTTTAAATTTCCGTTCCATAATTTAAAAACTTTAGTTTTCCATGAAAGAATTAAACGCTATGCGTAGTCTAAAGGATGGAATTGCCAATTTATCTTTATTGCTAGTATAAAGATTACGCCTACTACATTTTTTTATCTAAAAAACAATAATTCTTACGAGCATATATAATATTTATAAATGTATTGACTAGGCACTGTTAAAACATTTATCAACTTAAACAGTTCTCGTAAGGAGTCATGGGTACGAAGGCCATAAATCGCCCTAATTGTACTTTTTGTAGTATAAAACTAACATCGATTATACCTTCATTAATCTCGTCGATAGTTTCATAGAATCTAATAGTTGCATTTTTGTCATCTTCAAGTGATCGCTTGTGCCTTGCATTGTCTTCTCTTGTTAATATAGCTCTTATTTCTTCATCAAAATCTTCATATTTCACAACTGGAACTAGACCATTAAATATAAAAGCATGTCCAAAAATTTAATGTATTAAAAATATACTTACTTCGAAAACCCGTGTAAATGCTGGATTCGTATATATTGTGTAGTTTAAAAACCAAAAATTTGGATAGGTACACATTATCGTTATAGCCATTCTATTAAGTCTCAGTAAAAAAACATATGATTTAATCACTTTTCATTACTATACATCAATTTATTGAATTCCTAATTAAATTTTACTAGGTAATTACTTTTTATATGTGTAACCTGATACATACATAGATCATAGATAGAGGATCCTACATCTATGGGTACATAAAATATATCAAAATGTATAAATTCGTTATGACAAATATAATATTACGAATGAATAGCATTATTGAAAAATTTTAGAGGCTGATATTGTCATAATCCGGAAATATTTCAAGTGTCCTTTTAACTTTCCGAATCCTTCGACAAATTTACTACTTAATATCTCAAAGGCCTTGGTTTTATCAGCTTAGCTCTCGGGCGTAAAAATATAATTTTAATGCCTATATTGCCCATATCGCGACCCGATCTACAAGGAAAGATAGTGTGAACCCATCCTAAATAAACAAGCTCAAATTGTGCCAGCGTGCTATATTTGAAAAGATTGTGCGTCAGTGATTTCTTCTAGACACTTTTATAAGGTATCCTGAAAAAAATATAACAATTAAAAAGAAAATCACTTAAATGTTCATAAATTAAGTCACACATTTAAAGATTTAGGAAATTCCACTTTATAGCATTCTCTGGAGAACACATCAACACTATACATATTTATGTATAAGGCAGATTATGTGATAATGATACCATCGCACAAAATTCACTAGAAGTTTGTAACAACGAGTGACTCAATTTATATGCCCAAAATTGTAAATGAAGTAATTGATATACATATTTGCATTTGAAAGATTCATTATATCAGTGCAATTAATACCAAGTAGCAGATCTTCGTCAGGATTTGGTGGAGCAGGCACGAGAGATCCTGGACCTTCCTTCTTCTTTTTTTCGGATACTAAAACAAATGCTTTGGATAATGGCGTATCTTAACCGAAATAAAATTAAAATAGCAATCTGTATTTATAAATCAAATTCTAAATTTTTCTTGAATGAACAAAATTCGTTAGATGGTATTTTCCATCTGCATTAGCTAATCTTGAAATCACATTCACGAAGCCGACATTAAACAAAGTTCTACATTTGAAGAGGACTTCTACGGAGGGAATTTTGATGTACCTACTCAATAATATAGGTAATTTTCACATCGTTTCTTAATCATCTTTTTTTAATCATAATACGCCTGCTCAAATTAATTAGCAATTACAAAACGCTACGAAATAAAACATTGCTATTTTATTGCTACAGTCGCAAAATTTTGCTAAAATTACTTGTCTATCTTACCTGTATACAAATTGTGTAGAGCGTTGTCCAGTATTTCATTGTCTACTAACTCATTGTCATCATTATCTTGTGGACATTCGAAAACTCGCTGACAAATCCATTTCCCGTTCTCATCACAAGTGCAACGGTTACATTCATCACATGCGTTTGCTGTAGACAAGCAAAAATAATGAAACACAACCGAATATTTAAAGATATCCCAAAATTTGAGTTTACTGATTAATGCGCTGACTAGAATCCATCAGCCTTTTGAGGTCCACTTCTAGACATATGCCTCCACTAATTGGCGCCACTCCAACTATACCTTAGATATTTTGACATAACTCTCAAAATTAGCAAGTAACAATGGGCAGGTGACATCGTTCCAAGGATCGATAACCGATGAGAAAGAAAGGTCCTCGAGTGGCTGCGTTTAGGCAAAATTAACACAGAAAACTAATGGGTAATAGAAAATTACTAAATTAAAATACAAACTTTTCATACGAAAGGGATTCGAAAGGTTTCGTTGTTTTTCCAAATAAAAAAGTCACTGTTACTTATTATAGAAAAAGGTAGGCAGCTATCGTAACCTCTTAATCAGAATAAATAACATGAAAACTACTTACCGTCAGAACAATCGGTGTATTGCGATACATACGGCGTACAGTTCGCGCCATCGAGTCCACCACCAACTGAAAATGTATTGCTTATCATTATTGAATTACTATTAACATTAACAAATATAGCAATATTAATTAAATAAAGTTAAATACCTTTTGAACTTGATTATCGACTAATTATGTTTTATTTATAATTCATTTAACAAACGAGTTTAATTATTCTATCTTATTCATCTACTTGTGGTTACCATCCCAATTTATAATTCCATAAAATTTACCACAGTTTTGGTTATATCTTTTAACGATAATTTATTTATGTCATCAAAAACATCAGAGGATTTATTTATCATCCCCTATCGTATTCTGGGTTATTTTAAGTTAAAAATTAATTTTATTGATTTTTAACTTCATATTTTCTAAAAAGAACGTTGCATAAACTTTTTTGACTTCAAAACTTGGACTCCGATCAACTCAATTAATAATTTTAACATAGATTCCACGTAATAGAAAATCGAGAAATTGTTTTTTATAGATCTTTACAAAAAAGAAGCGCCTGTGAAATATGCATAAATGCAATGCAATCAGTTTAATAGTGCGTAAACTTTGCATAGAATAATTGAAAGTGATGAATGACCAGCCATAGTCTGAACATTACTTATTAAATATATTAGTGATTGTAAAAAAATCAAAAATTTGTGCTATTTAGTGCAGCTGAAAAGAAATAGCGTGCATGTGCTGTCCTTAACATAAACAATCAAAATTAAGTTTTATTAAGTGCATATTAAAAAGTAATATTGGCGAAATACAATTTTTTGTTTAAAAAGATTTATTCAAGTATAAAAGTGAAAAAATATAAAATTATCGAAATTCACTGTACACTTCACAAAATTCACTTGCATCACTAATTTAAAACGATGAGAAACTAATTTTATTGTTCATATCATCTCCTCTTTTTCTAGTTATAGGTACATCATTTTCATCCAATACTAGTACTCCAAGAGAAAATATATAATCTTGGTTTTTAAAATTTTAAGTATTGTAACTTATGATTCTTCATAAATCATATCATTATAGTTTTCAGTTTACAATCATTCCAATAAATCCCATTCCTTTTGCAATGTTGATCATGAGATTACTTATACACACTCTTAATAAAATTATGGTTATTACAACTTCTTCATTCAGTTGACTTTACAATTCAAGGTTCTTTTGTAAATAATTTTCCTCAATATTCTTTGCAATACCTTTTTAGTTATCTTTACAATTAAGAGATATCTTTGTAGTATCTATTATATCTATATCATCAACATCATCAATGTTCTAATCATTATTAACGATGAAGTCCACATAATCGCCCGTTGGACTACCAGCCATGATATTTTCCTTCGGCACCTTCCGTCTCATCAGACGTATCTTGTTCCGAACCTGCTCATGCAAGTTTCGACGGTGACCATCCGGGTGGCCGCAGCACAGCGCATCGCCTCCTGCAAACCAATCTTTTATTTATAACCCGAAATGGAATACAAAAAACTAAAAATTTAGGTAATTTTAGATGACGACAATTTTAGTTAGCAAGAGGCGACACGGTGAACAACACATTAACACTTGATTGCCAAAGAATAAATAAATAGTTCAACTTAATTTTGAAGTGCAATAATTTAACGTATTTTTATTTAAAATATCAGTTATCAAGTGAAATTCTTTGAACTCCAATCAATCGCCAGACTTTTATCAGTTTTGTTTTGTAAGTGAAGTGGGCTTTTATAGAGCAGCAGGCCCATGCCTTGCTGCCTATCTCAAAATATGTGGGTTCTTTTTAATCTCCTGACCACATTCGCATTGTCAAGTAATCCAGAGGCTAATGGATTGTGATGATTTAAGTAAAATTCTTAATACATCTTTTGTGTACAATGATGATAATTTCTTCTGTTCCACACACTTTATGTAAATATAACACTTATTTCAAACATCATACACTTATAACATAAACCCATATTCATGAAAAACAAAATATCACGACACAATTAAAACCAAGAATAGTTACCTATAACAAGACACTAAGTAAATAAGTTAAAGAGGAAGAAGAATCAGTTTGTGCTAAACTACCAATCAAAGTAGCTCTCATAAATAACTACCACTATCCATGAAGTCATAGATTCCTTCATCCATCTTCCTTCTCAATCTATACGACAGCTGTCTGAAGTATGCCGGTCTGTCCTGTTCGAAGAGATGTCTGTATCTATCCCTGGCTGCATTGGGAAACCGGATAATCCGAAAGTACTCGCAGAAGACAGGATCTCTTGGAATACAACCAGCTCCTCTTCCATCAAGCGAGCAGACGCAGTAGAAGCAGATATCCTTATTGGAGTAATCGAGGAGAGAGTCGACGTCACTACCGACATCTATATCAGTGTCATTCGCAGTGATACTGTTACTGTAGTAGGACCTGCCTCGCCTGCAAGCGGCCTTCGCTTCGTAGGGGATCTCGTCGTCATGCCAAATGTAATCTGTATTTTAAGTGTTATAAGACATTATGGTTTATAACAAATAATACCTTCAGTTCTTCAACTACGTAAGACTAAGATTTTTTTACAATGAAGATTTATATGCAATATAATATCCTAAGCAACCTAGCGTATGGCATAATATTCTAACATTAAGAAGCAAGTAACTAATACACTTTAAAATAACTAATACTAAAATGAGTAAAATTTGATTTAAGTATTTCTTAAATTTTAGACACTATGATTAAAGCCGAATGAAATTAATTAATTGACTTATTTTCTAACAATTCCTAATAAATATTCAGTCTACGTAAATTGTAAAGCACTTATAATTTGTAATTGTAAACAATCGAATTTTGAAGACGTAGAATTAGAATTAAAGACAGCACATTAAGATTTCTTGTCAGCTGCTCAAATACGCTCATGTACCGACCTCTCCTGATCCTATACGCCAAGGATCTTTCATGAGAATATGGTACATTCCTTTCAAATTCATCTTTGATCATGCTCATTCTCATACATTCATTAACGTTCCTCGCTGGTCTTCGGCTACAATATTCGTCTTGACCTTCCACAGAACACACACATATTTGACAGTTCTCATTATTATGCTCAAAATTCATGTGTGTTCTTCTGAATTCAAATATATCCTCGTCGTCATCTGATTCAGATTCTTCTGGAGGTGGTTTTTCTTCTTCGATGCGGATAGTAGTGCGTCCAGGAATGCATTTTAAACCGAATGATTCCAGTTCATCTTCTTTTGGTAGTATGCGATTATACATAAATTCTAGAAAGTCGTTTACACGTTACTACATAGTTATTAAAAACAAAATGGAACCAATATTCCTTATAATACCCCTACCCATAATTATTGTAATTCCAACAGTATGGTAGTATATTTAACACAAGTATGTTAGTTAAATATTAACAACGCTTTAATAATTTTGAAATTTTCTCTTCCAATATTTTCATGGAGAAGGGAAGAAACGTGTAACATCCACCTTTTGGGCACAAATCAACCTTATTGAGGGCATTGATTTTAAAAACTTCATTATATTATACTTAACCTAACGATAAGGCAGGCGAGCTACCTGATGGAAAGTAGACACTAGCGCCTATGGACACTTGCAACACCAGAGGAGTCGCCATTGCATCGCCGGGTCGAAGGAGAACCTTTCATTAATTCTCTACGACATAATTGTCGCTTTAAGGCATCCGCGGCAGTACTCTGATTAATTGCTCCTAAGTTTTTCCTTTCCTATTCCTAATTTTACGTTTACGAAGCTAATTAATTTCAGACATGGACACTTCAATGGTTACTACCGTGTGGACATCCGTAACCAACTCCATATAGGGAAGGGTTCTACCTACCTGAAGGCAATGATGGAATGCTACTCCCGAACTAAGGTCGCTTCATAAAGGGTTGATATTATCGATAATGATGAAGTCACTTACCAGCTTCCACGTGCCTCTCAACCACAAGCAGAGCCACAACCAGCACCAGGATGACATTCATTGTTGCAGATGAAAGTGACTTCGAATCACTGAGTTTTATACGACTTATCGCCTGAATACACTCAATGATATATTCCATTACGCCAGGGACGGATTCTGACCATTTTTAGTAGCCTATTAAAATCACTTTCAAATAAATCCAATTTATTATGTTACATAAGTTAACGTATATTTTTGTATTATTACAGAATAATTCCAATTGCACCTTTTGGAAATAAAAATATACAATAGAATAAAACTAATAATACATGATCAAGCGAAATAAGACGAACGCAACAAAATGTGATGATTCAAATTCTAAGTTCAATTTCGAATATATTCATATAAGCGTTAGGTGTTACGTGCTTGAACGGTTAATAAATATCTCAAAATAATTTATTTGACAGTAAGGATAACTATATTTTATTAATCCAATACATAATCCAGGTGGTAAAGAGATTAATCAAAATTCTGCTGGAAACTTTGGTGAAGTTATACATAATTATAATGTTTAAGTTCAAATCAGTCCCTGCTCTTGAATGAGGCAAAATACAATCTAAGTCCAATAAGACAAGCGCTCGTAAAACCTTATCGCGACACCTGCGGGGGACACCTGGATACAACTTTAACTATTTATTTATAACTTTTAATTAATACTAGCTGATCCCCGCAGTTTCACCCACGTTAAAGAAATAAAAAAGCATACATAAGTGGCACCCGGCTCTCCCGTGACTGGGACTGCAAGCGCGTGGAGCGCCCTAATACTTTTTTTTAAAATTAAAGTGGTCTATGGTACGCCTTAGCCTTCAGCTTCATCACCTAGTGAAAGTCGGTCGTCAAAATCGGTTCAGCCGTTTAAAAGATTACCTCAAACAAACGGACAGACAAACAAAAAATATTGTATTTCTCTTATTGTTATGGGTGCCGTATATATTTTCAATATGCATTTATGTAGTAAAAAGTTGTTACTTGGACATTATAAACATACACATCAATTTTATATATTTGTATGGATTTTATTCGTTAAACATGAAGATATCATTCTCATGTGCATTTAACCCAATACCTCTAAAGGACAGAAAGGTGGCAGAACTTTTCATTAATTTGGGAGAGAAATGCAAAAAATAGGGAAGAAATACAATTACATGCTGTATTTTAATTAGGTAGTACATGAAAACTTCTAATTAACAATTTAATTTTAAACAGTACGGTACATAGTGGCCATAGAAAATTATAAAAAACTCTTATTTAAATAAATCTTTTATTTTTCATAAACACACATCGGAGGTATAAAAATTAAACATATTCAGTTAAATAAACAACTTATAATAAAAATTAGAGACAATGTTTAACTATTTCATTCATAACAAAATTAATACTTACAGGGAAATCACGTTATTATTACGACATTTAATACTATTAATATTAACTATTAATCTAAGGCGAATTAATTACACAATATTTACAAGTTTTTAACATCTATTCATATGTAGTAGCAAATTTATCACTAGGTTAAGTGGGCTCAAAAAAATAAGGCTGAGTAGGCTTAGGGCGTCAAATTCATGGTGCGGCAAATTTATTTTGGTCGACCTTTTTTTTGTTAAATTTCGGGGACAATTTTGTCATAACGACCTATTTTTGCTAATTACAGGGGCACCAGCAAATTGTGATTTTATGATTCCGCTGTCCGGCCCAAATATTGACTAGCTGAGGTCGGCAGGGGTGATAAAAGTTCTATAGCCTTCTGGCGGCAAATGTTTCAATCCGTCACTGCTCATATGTTATTTACTAAATAGTCTAAATACAACTTAATCATGCATCCTTAATTTCAGTCTTTGAAAAAAACTGGCCAAGAGCAATTTACAAACGCACCAAATACAATTTTTATACAGACAATCTTTCTCAAAGTCTCGTGATCATTCTATTATTATCTTGGACGACCTAAGTTTACTAAAATATCTAAACCTAAAGACTTCTTCCTACAAAAAATTCAATGTACACACAATGTGACATTGGCCTTTGCTCTTTTTGGACATTTACCGTCGATACGTATGCATCCATCTACTACAATCAGAAATACACACTACCAAGTGCCAAGTTTATGTTCAACCCATTTGCAGGTGAGACCTGTGACCTCAAACATAAGCTTAACGTCGGACTTAATACAAAAAAAAGCTACTAGAAAGATAAGTAGCATAAAAGTTGCACAACTTCTTATCCTTGTGTTTCTCGTGTTCCTCCCCCAAGGCGAGAATACCGGGCCAAGCTTTGCGTATCTCTCCAGGTCCTAAACTGTGAACTGAAGCCAGGCTCCAATACATGCAGGCTAAAGGCAACCACGGTTTATAAGGGCTCAACCTAGCATCATGGACCAGCCGTAATCCAAGCTTCTGTTTCGCCACTAGATATGTGAAATACACATCTTCCAAGTTGACGAGTGGGACTTCATACGCTGCTTCCAATAAGTTATTTATTTGTTTACCTGGAACGTACAGAAACCAAGTTTTTAAATAGATGGAAATGAAAACGTCATCGCATTTAACTTCAAGTGGTCACTACAATTCATTATCTTATGATATCAAGTCTCTGATTAACTTTCTAGACGTCTAAGATAATGCAACTTTGCAACATTGACAAAGTACCTTTCATGGGAAATTGTTAGATAATAAACTTTCTTCGTAGCTGGAAATTGAATGATCGCTCGGCTAGTGCATTTCTATGCTTCGGAAAGCACCATTAGCAGTCAGTTCTAGTTGATATCGTTGATTAACCGGTATCATTAAACTTGGCCATTAAATCTAGCCAAACTAACATGTCCAAGCCGTTCCTTTCAAATCTTCTTATTCACGGTACAGTGGATCGAGCAAGAATATCAGAATTTGCCTTTTTGTCTGTCCCTTGATATAGAATGTCACATGCGAAGTTACAATAGCTTTTATTCGAAGGTTTTAGAAGATTGTAGTGGCAGTGACCATATCCATACGCGGAACTACCATCTATACAAATATGTAAATAAAATTAAATTGTCTATTTGTGATTTCAAAACATTTTTTTACTCAATGCATATGAAAGTATACACGATACCTATAACAAAAATGCAATTTTAAAAAAATGTCTATCTGTCTCTCTGTCTGTTTGGCTGAGGTAATTTTCTAAACGACTGGACCGATTTTGACGGGACTTTCACTGGAAAACAGCTAAAGGTCTAAGGCGTTACATAGGCTACTAAAATGTATGTATTCTTTTTGACTTGCTTGCAGGTGAAACCGCGGGGATCAGCTAGTGAACCAATAAACTCGATGTAAAAAAACCTGTCAAAGCAACCAACTAACAATTTTCAATAGATCAAAGTGTTGGAGTTGATGGGACTTTCACAAAAGCAGCTGAATGTCTAAGGCGTAACATAGGCTACTAAAATTTATGTATTCTTTCTTAACGCGGGTGAAACCGCGGGTATCGGCTAGTGAACCAATAAACTCGATGTCAAAAAAAACCTGTCAAAGCAACCAACTAACAATTTTCAATAGATCAAAGTGGTGGAGTTGAACTCCTTAATTTAAGACACATAATTACCATTAACGAGATATCCCGTGCCAGACAAATATTGCGAGATACGATCTTCGTAGTGCAGCCACCGGGGTAGGTACCACTTGGTGTACTCGTCTCGGTGAAGGCTCGTGTTCTCTTTACTGTAACCTGGAATTTTTATTTTATATTAAGCCCTGAGGCAACATGTAAAAAGTTTTATAAATAC
>DWPV01001841.1:0-19084 GCA_018251915.1 Urbanus proteus proteus
TTATGAATACCTGAAAATTGATTTAAATTATTTTTTACTTTTTTGTGACTAGGAAGTCGGTTTTATTTTTTTGTTAATACAATGTCTAAGCGTAAATATTTGTTTATTTGTCAATTGAACAAATAATATTAAAAAGCGCTTATTATTTTTATGTTAGAGGCACAGACAAATGTCATAGGTTACTTAAATCAATGGTGCTACGGTATTACGTAGCACCACCTACACCTTATCGTAATTAGTGTAGTGTAACAGAGTAGTCTAATGTTTTTCCAGGCTTTCTAAGAAGTAATTACTTATAATATCATGTGTACCAAGCGTTGGGCGTGTAAGTTTCCATACGATAATTTCCTTTCAGTAAAACAAGTAATAAATATTTTAACGCTGATGGGTAGGTACCTATATCTTAAAATGTCTAATATTATTTTTATACGCATACTATAAAACTTGTGATTATTTGACCGACAAAACTATATGGTCTGATGAAGCTACAGCTCCACATGTTCTTAGACAGTAGTTCGTATAAGCTGACATGGTACATGAAACTTTTCTTTTTAAAAGATGTGTGTTATGGAGTTTCTTGCGCCGCTTCTTTTCCATAACAAAACACCTTCCGAAGTGGTGGTAGAAGCAAAAATATGATTGACGTTCAAAAATAATTCTGTAAAGAATCCACTTTGAATAAAATATTTTTAATTTTTGATTTTGATTTTTTACATGGCTTAATGTAAAAATCATACATACGCAGTTATACATACATACATCCATTTATTTATCTGTGCATTATCACACGATAGCATACGATACAATACACATAGGCAGTGATAACCTAATGGTTGAAACTTAGCTTCTCAATCGGGGGTCCGAGGTTCAAATACCAGACACGCACCTCTGGTTTATGTACGTATTAAATATGAAAATATTAATTATCACTTGCTTTAATGGTAAAAAAAACATCGTAAGGATACCGCACACCTGAGAGCTCCTAAAATTTCTCAAAGGTGTGTAAAGACTACCAATTCGCACTTGGCCAGCGTGGTGGACTAAAGCCTCCCATCTCATTATGAGAGGAGACCCGTGCCCAGCAGTGGGACATTAATGGGATAACGACAACTAATATTATTTTAATCTGATATGGTTACAAACACACGTAGAACGCCACACAAAAGTTAGCGTTTGAAAGTCGAGACTTCAAGAAATAAAATAAAACTTATCCAGAGTTTCTAAACTGAAGGGTCTTTGATATTTCAAAGGACTTAAGATAACGGTATTTCTATAAGATTCGTCCACTCGAACTTTCTTCAGCGTGCATATGACAAGCGCTAACTTTTAACTGCTTTTATCAAAGAATATGAACTTTTAACCTATTTTATCAGGGAGCCAAGTTTTAACCTGCTTATAAAGAATTCAAAGTCGACTCGTTTTATAAGGAACGCTCAGGTCGCTTTTAAGGGAAAATCTTTGAAGAAATTCAATTCTTGTGTAGCTTGCAAGCGTAGGTATTTTAGATATCTACTCTATACTAGCACATTTTGCGGGGTTTCGTTCGTTAATTTTAACAGATTTTGAAACCCAAAATGGGATATAAAAATAAATAAAATTGGAGTGTCTGTTCGTGACTTCAAAATAACATTTTTTTAATCAATGCATATAAAAGTATACACGATACCTATAACGAAAATACAATTTAAAAAAATTGTCTGTCAGTCTCTCTGCTTGGTTGAGGTAATCTTCTAAACGGCTGGATCATTTTTGACGGTGCTTTCACTGGAAGACAGCTAAAGATCTATGGCGTAACATAGTTTAATTTTGGAAAACGCGCATGCCTTTTGACTTTTATAACGAGGGTGAAAGCGCGGAAATCAGCTAATAAAACATAAAATTCAATCATGGGATTGTGCGCAGGTACAGCTTTTTATAAGTATAGAAGACCAAAAAATGCCTGTAGTATTTCCATTTTATTTAAAAGTATGCTATTTTTGTTTAGAAAATAAATAACGATAAATAGTTGTGAATTTTTGTACTAAGAAAAACTTCTCAATCTTTCTTTTTTCGTTTGGTAACTAGCGTAATGTCAGTCTTATAATTTTCTTATAAATTTCTGCCTTATAACAGCAGTGTTAAGCACTGTTGTGTTCTGGTCTCAAGGATTTGTTAAGGGAGACATTCGAGGCGTTTCAACTCAGTCATCAAGGGTAGCAACGCATCTGTGGTCAACCTTAGGTAGAAATTTAATCTTATCTGGGGTTGATTACAAATGTCCATGGGCGGCAGTGGACACTTACCATCAGGTGGACTGCATGCTCGTTTGCTACTTCGATCATATAAAAACAAAACTTCAACATCTACTCTCCCACACATCATGAACATCGTCAAGCCATTATTGTACCACTGGTGGGCACGGGTCTCCTCTCAGAGCGAGAGGGGTGTAAGCCATAGACCATGTGCGCTGGTCATGTTGTGAATCAAATGGACTACATGCTCGTTTGCTACTTCGAATCTATAAAACAAATATTAAGTTTATACAACTGTAAATATAAAAAAAATATGTTTATCTTCCAGAAGGTATGTCAATTTGTTCGTATACTCTGTGCTTTTCCGGCTTGTCTTTTGCCATTTATTGGAAGAGTAAATTTTATTTTATCTATGCTAAAAGAAGTCTTGTCTATCACATTGTTTATAACATTCTCTTTTACCTCATTAAACAATGTAGTTAAAGCGACGATGCCTGTAGATGTAATAGATATCTAAGCTGGAACTAATTAAGAGCTAATTACGATCGCTTCTAATGTTTCCGTCTTACATACTCTTCAACTCAGATTACAGTAGCATATAAAGTTTACAGTGTTATTAATTAATTGAATATATTATGATTATTGAACGTAAATAATTATTATTGTCTATTGCAGCCATTCTCACCTATTTCTGCCTAATAACAGCAGTGTTCAGTGGAACTGTGTTCTGGTTCGAAGGGTGTGGTTAGGGAGGCATGCTTATCCAAGGCATTCTAACTTAGTCCTCAGGGGTAGCAATGCATCTGTGGCCGACCTCAGGTAGGACTGTGATCTTATCTGGGGTTGATTACAGATGTCCATCCGCTGCAGTGCCCACTGTTGGTAATGCTCGCTACTTCGATTATATGAAAAAAAAAACCTTTTTTCTTTTCACCGAGTGAAACCGCGGGGATCAGGTAGTAGGTCTATATAGCACAAAGCTACAGTTAAAAGGTCCATTAATAGCAGCTCTTCTGCTAGTTGTTCGCTACACTAGCGTCACCACAAAGCCCCTCGGCCACTTTGTTCCCCTGAAAGCCTTCGCAAACGTTACAGATTTATTGCAAAACCACCCCCCATTACGGAAGTAGATACCGAAGTTGTATATTATTGCAGAATGGATTTTTCTGCTAACCTACAGTGAGGTTTTACGATGCGTTTAAGTTATCACGGTGAGGCTGATGGATCGTGATCATGGCGGATTTACAAACTGTTAATCATCATAAAACTAATGTAATTGTTACGTAATATTAAATATCTATGGATTTGGCTACGATATTTGTCTATAATTTTATAATTATAGATCGTTATTATTTTATAAAATAAAATATGCCTGGTGAGTAATATTGCGTATTTAGATCCCAAAACAGGAATTTAAATTAATCATTTAGTTATATGTTTGGTCGGAAATCGAACCCGAGACCCTCTGCGTGGGAGACCGGCATGGTGACCGTTCGCCATGGTCGTCAATAGTCGAAATTTTATGACTTAAACTCTATACTTTGGTTAGTTGCAAATAAGTACTTATTTTATACGTTAGAATGAGTCTTATAAATATGATAGCTTTACGCTACTAAGCTTCACAAGTACTCAGATACTCGATTTTAGTGTTCAAAGTAGCATTCCTTCATTCAGTAGTATATTTAGAACGTCGAGTGCCACTGTGCATGCATTTGAATCAAACTCAAATCGCGTTTCACGCTTCGATATTAGCATTTGAATGAAGTTGTGGAGCGGCCGAAATCAACGGTGCGCCGTTTTGTGCGAGGCTCACTGCTGCGTGTCTACGTAAGTGTGCTGGCCGTGCCGTTGAAAACAAGCAATCGATAGACAATTCACCGCTCTGTCGCTAAGCAATAAATAAATTGTGGATGTTGCGTCATAATAGTAGAAGCCGTTGTACAGGGTGCGGAATATCGTTATAGAATCATCATAATAAAATATATGGTTTTACTTTTAAAAGGTTACAAAAAATCATAGTCAGTTAACACCGACCGGATCAGTCCTGAGAATAGTTTTTTGGCGACTTTGACGAGGCGTGTGTATTGTATTTTATTGGTGTGAAAGTATAAATGTAATCCCAAAAACTGATTATGAAAAAACCAACCCATATTATCATTTATCGCGAAACATCTCGTAATTTAGGATTTTAAATCATATGAAACGTAAAGTTTTTTATGAAATTAAAAATAAAAGCACCTTACATCACTAATTACAGTTAATTACAATTAACAGAAGCTGTTGGATCTTTGTTTAAAAATTACTATACAATTATAGTCCAAAACATTAAACTAATAGCTACAATAGAAACAACACTATCTTATAGAATAGTGAATTCCAGTCAAAGCCGATCAATTCCCAATTAATTGTTACAGATTTCCATTCTATTAAACTAGATGGCGTGATTTTGTGCAATCGGCCTATAGGAGGGTAGTTGGTAAATCTGAACGTCAACGAGCTATATATATTTGGAGCGACTCCAAATTGCTGTTCTAATTGTTTCAGCTCTCAGACGCAACCGTTATTACTCGATTGTTAGGACTGATTTTATGGAATAGGTACTAATGAAAGTTATTCTGATCGGTATTTGATGATCGTATTCTAAATATAATACAGAAAAATAATAAAAAAAATGTTGAGATTTTATGGAATAGGTACTAATGAAAGTTATTCTAATCGGTAGTTGATGATCGTATTCCAAATATAATACAGAAAAATAATAAAAAAATCTTAATAGGTTTTTATTACAATTTTATTATCACCACAGAAATGATGATCTGAAAACACTAATCAAATTATAAACTCATTGTATTAAAAAAATAATAATAATAAAGATTTACGAAATAGTGACAAGGACAATGTACATAGGTACATAATTACAACTACATAATTACTTCTAATTAAAGAAAATTGCATATATTAAGACGCATAAATTACGAGTATATGCGTTCAAAAAAGCTATTTCTATTTGGATACACTAAATGTTTTATTGTTCAATTATTACCGTTCAATACACTGCATTATGCTTTGTCTATATCTACACTAATAAATAAAATTAAAGTGTCTGTTTGTGATTTTAAAATAACAACTTTTTACTCAATGCACATGAAGGTATACACGATACTTATAACAGAAATGAAATTTGAAAAAAAATGTCTGTCTGCCTGTTTGGATGAGGTAATCTTCTAAACGGCTGGACCGATTTTGACAGGACTTTCACTGAAAGATCACTGAACGTCTAAGGCGTAATATAGACGAATATAGTTTATTTTTTATTAAACATTAGCACATTTTAAACATCAGTTACATTTAAATAAGTACGCCTTTTTACTTCTTTAACGCGAGTGAAACCGCGGGGATCATAATTGTAAATCTTACTTCTTACTAATGTTATAAAACTGAAAGTTTGTAAGGATGGATGGATGTTTGTTACTCTATAACTTAAGAACGGCTGAATGGATCTAGATGAAATTTGGTATAGATATAGACATTAGTTTGGAATAACATATAGGCTACTTTTTATCCCGGGAAAATGTGCGGTTCCCGTGGGATACATTTATTTTGTTGTATCTCACGACATGTTTATTGATTTACTTTTCAGACGCTGGTGAAACCGCGGGGATCATCTAGTTATGTATAATGTTTAAAAATACTATCATTAAACATAATATATCACAAGTTTGATTGAAATGCATGTCAAACGACTAACCTCCTAGAAAGCTACGATAACGGTGTACGTGATGTATTACCGACATAATTGTCGGCGATACATCAACGTGATTGTCGGAGTTACGACAATTACATTATCTTAACTCATTACGCGTAAGTTTATTATAGTCCAATTATAATGAGAAAGTGGCAATTGATATGAAACATTATTAGCACTACATAGTATAAAACAAAGTCGCTTTCCGCAGTGCTGTCCCTATGTATGCTTAGATCTTTAAAACTACACAACGGATATTGATGCGTTTTTTGTAATAGAGTGATTCAAGTGGAAGGTTTATATGTAATTTAACGCGTGCAAAGCCGCGGAAAAAGCTAGTATTATTATAAATGCCTACACATTTTACATCCGGTAGTGATTAATGAATTTAAATTGTAGCCAAATAATACATAACATTTCGCGATTAAAATTACGTCTGAGTTAATTACAAAGTACCTAAAAGTAAAAGCTATTTTAGCATTTAGATAATTATTACTTATGGCCGATGCTTATAAACAAATTATTTAAATGTAATAAACATATATAAACGAGATTTTAATATTTTTTGGAATTGACCAAAATATGTATCTTAAGATGTCTGTGGGTGGCAATGACAACGTACCTTTAAGTGGAACGGTCTAAAGGTCTACATTATTTGTATACATATTTTTTCATATATAAAAGCCTGCGTCTTTACACGCCTTAAATTACATATAAACCTTCATATTGAATCACTCTATTTAAAAAAAACCGCATAAAAATCCGTTGCCTAGTTTTAAAGATCGAAGCAAAGGTACATAGAGACAGCCAACGAAAAGCGACTTTGTTTTATACTATGTAGTGATTACTCACAAATATTTGAAATCTATTGCGACCAGCCATTAAAACAATAATAGCAATATATCACCACCGTAAATATTTTTCAGAATCCGCCATAAATTCCACCTCTTGTTTATTTGGCGGAGTGATAAATTGATTGCCGTTTGGTTAGCCTTGCTTGTAAATAATGTTATTTTTAGACGAATTTATTACCACTATTTATTAGGTGGTATTTTAAAATATCGTCGTATTTTTCCTTTCGAAATACCAGGTTGGTGTAGCTTTGTTCCCATTTGTAGAATTGTAAATACCTTAGTTTTTTATTATAAGTATATCTTTAAAATATCAGAATGATAAATAATTTGGCGACGTTTTTGAGTAAACAGTTTAGTTTACTAGCTTTTGCCCGCGGCTTCGCATGCGTTCAGTTATACATATAAACCTTCCTCTCTCTCTCTCTCTCTCTCTCTCTCAATCATCCTATCTATTAAAAAAACACATCAAAATCCGTTACGTAGATTTAAAGAATTAAGCATACATAGGGATCTAGGGAAAGAGAAAGCGACTTTGTTTTATTCTATGTAATGATGTAAAAAATGACATTGCATATATTTTACTTAATTAGCGACGTACATACAGTTTCATCATTAGAGTGAAATACGAATTCAGTTGTCTTAATACCCATCCCACTTCGATTGCAATGCGGTAAGAGCATACGCGAGATCCGACAAGGTTAAAAGATAAGAATTCATCCTAATAATTATAAATGGGAATGTCCTTTTATTTGTTTGTTGGTTTATTTGTTTTTTTTTGTAACGTCTTCACGCTTTAACTGCTCAACCGATCGTAATGAAATTTTGCACACACATAGTAAGGGGTTCAGAAAAGGACATAGAGTACCTTTCATCCCGAAAAGCTTACTACTCCCGAGGGATAGAAAAGTAACTTTTATACCTACAACCTATTTACTTTTATAACTACGGCCTCTTTGCGAATGTATCTAATGTATACAATAGCGAGCGAAGCTGCGGGTAGATGCTAGTATTTTATAACATTCAAACCGATAGCTTCAAACAGGGAGAAACCCTATATTGCGCAGTTGTAAGCCTTGTAAAAGAGCGCCGGAACGCCTCATGCCCCACTATCGCTAAACGCGGCGCCATGCATAATGCACGTCATCTGTGCCACGCTCCAGGCAATATGAGTGTGGTGCGTTTTATAGCGGAGAGCTCATAAGCGAACATAAGAGAGCGAATATGGAAACGAAAGTGTAGATGTACCGTGACTGGTAAAACTCAGTACAGATTATGTGAAAAATGTCGGTAGCAAGTATTTTTCGTTAATGTTTACACACGATATTTGAGATTTATGTTACTTTGTCTGATTTTTAATTTTTACTTTGTTTTTTTTTAATTCTAAGAAAATAATTGTTTTATACCAATATTCTTAGGCTGGGCTCTAATTAAATTTTACGATGTTGAGCAATACCTGTAATGCTTAAAAATAAGAAGTTTCTATAATAATTTATAATTATAATTATGTAAAATTAAGGTTCATATAATAAATGATTCATCACAATTAAAAAAAAAAAACTAATAATCACTGAATGAATGTGTACCACTAACTAAACCTGTGATTTAAAATAAACGGTGGTAGAATAATATTATTAGCGTTCAAAAATAATTCTTATAAAGAATTAACTTTGAATAAAATATTTTTTATATTTTGATTTTGAATATTATTAGATTTACTTATCAAAGTAGTATCAACGTGTCATAGTTATAATATAAGACAATTGTTCATAACCGCTTACAATGATACCACGCCTCGAAGATGCACGGCGCAGCTCTTGTACACCAGCCGCGTTCCCTCCAATATTCGCATCCTAAGTATGATTCTGAAATATTATGATAGCATGAATTGCAAAATTTTCGCCTACATCATGCCAGTGATATTTATGGTACAATATAGCAGAATGGCTTATTCCAGCCATGAATATACTGGAGTTTATGGCAGAGAATATGACGTATACGAATGGAAATAGTAAGCTACTCAAAAATATATTTAGATGTTTGGTATATTTTTTTTTGGAAAATCAATATAAAATATATTATAATTTTACTTACTTTTTCAGTAAATTTTACTAAGTAAAATATTTTATTTTCCTTTTTGTAAATTTCAAACGCAATAATTTAATAAGAAACCTGTTTTCACCTTATTAACTTTGTTTTTAACTTGTTACTGAGAAATCACTCGTTCAATGAAAAAGCGAAATTGCAAACTTGTTCAAACAGGGGAAGATTATTTTACCCCTGACTGTTTCACAGCGGATCTCTCATCATTATTCAGCACGCTAATTTATGATTAGACAATATTCGTGTAAACTTACGAAAGCAAGGAACAGTCGACAGTTTTCTCATCAAATATATTCGCCACACGCGATGTTCGCTATTCCCCGAATCCACCTTCCCCGTAACGTTAATTAAGCAATTCATCAAAACCCGAATGTGTTCTACAGAACCCATTGCAAGTTTTGGGACGTAAGAACCACCAGTCTAAGTTGACCCTTCTAAATGTTCTTTAGCGCGTGAAATGTACCGTAGCGCGTTCGTAGCATCCTACGTAGAGGGTCTACGAACGTAGCTAACATTGTGCTACGAGAACACCTGACGTCTACCTACTTTCAGTGCTTGTTGCCATGTGTTCCACTTAATTAAGATGCATAAGATATCCCTGTCATAACTTTTGTAGTTTTTCAGCTAACTCGACTTGAGTTAGGTGCTTCGTGTTTTAGCAGCGTAGTACTTTGTTTTATTTATTTTTGAGCACAGCATTGCGGTTTTAATTAAATGCTCTGCAATGTTTCTTCATGAATTTCAAGCTGAAAAGGATTTTAACAAGGTTGTAGTAGTCGGGTAGTAAAAAGAGGAAATAGATGTTGGGTTATCCGTCAAGGTAAAATTATTTACTTCAATATTTTTCAAATATTACCGTAATCCATATTACATGTATACAATACAAGATCGTAATTCTTATTTTACACTATATTATTCATTGGCCTGGTAAAATTAATGCATAAATAATAGACTGGTTTGTAATACTCGTATTATGATGGCTTTGTAATATGTATAAATACGTGTCTTATATTTATAATACTTGTAAAACAAAATTGTTTCATGTATCCATCCATCCACCAGTCTTATGAGGTCCACTGCTGAACATAGGCCTCCACTAAATGACCCCACTCCAACCGGTCCTGTGACTTCTGAATCCAGCGGTTTCCCGCTGTCTTCTTCAGGTCATCAGTCCTCCTGGTCGGGGGGGACTTGTGCTCCTTTTGCCTAAACGTATTTCATGCATACTTAATATAAAGGATGAAATTTCTAAGTTTTCGATGTTTTACCGTCACGTAATTCACAAAACGTGCTCGAGGTAGCGACGGGCCTTCAAAACAAAATCCCTTGCCGTCCAATCCCGAATTTTCCCGAAAACAATGTAATAAGTCGATGATTTATCACATCTACGTACACACGAGAGGGACTCATTGTGTTTTAATTACCAGTACTGCGTGAAAAAGTGTTTTGTTAACGAAAATTGTTCTTGTGTAGCGCGCGTGGTTTAAATTTTTAGGAACAATGCCAGTATATTGTTTCACATTAATGTATAGAGTTTGTTTTTCTGGTGCTTAAGTTTCTAACTGCTTAACAATGTTGTAAAGTATTTGTGTAGAACAACTTTGGTTAATACCTCCCCGTTTGGTTCAACGTAATCGTGTTTAGGTGATTAATAATGTTTTTGGTGTGAAGTGAATAATCTTCTTCTTGTATTTAGTTACTGTAGTTAAAGGTATGTTTAAGATTTTTAAGGTACAGGTAAAGGAATATAACTTTGTGTACAAGTTAAGTAAAAGCAAGAAATAATAAGGTAAAATGTAATTATTGAACCTTTTACAAAAAGTAATTTAAAATTCTCAACAACGTTAGAAATTACTAAAAACTTGCTTTAAATTTAATTAATGGACTTCATAAAAGATGGAGGGTTCACGCCTAGCCTCTATTGCTAAATAACGTTTACGGAAAATTACTTCATTTTTGCGATAAATGTTGAAAAAAATAGTAATAGTTCTAGCAAAAAAATCTTTTGCGCATAAGTTTTTTCGCTGTACAAAAAGACTACTGTTTTTACGAGGTTAATGTTTATAAATATTTTTTTTATTATTCGTGTATTAAATTATCCCACAGGGCGATAACAACATATCGAAAGACAAAAATTGGCACGATTAAAATCAAGGAACCAAATAAGTCGGACGTTAATAGTGACAATAATTTGCCATTTCTCATGAGAGATGAAGAAACCAAGTATTTATACTAAGTACCTATTACGAGTCCGACCGTATACAGCCAGTAAGAATTTAAGTATGATCAACATATAAAAAAACCAAGATGTCATTGAAAGTTCAACCAGATCACTGTAAATATTAAATTATCTACGAGAGCAATAGTTACAAAACGGTTTTAGTTAATACATATAATATATGTATATTGTCAAAAGTATACAAACGCAAATAAAATGATACTAAGAGTGAAACTTCTCTGTTAAAGTTAAGAAGCGTAAAAAGAAATTGATCGTATTATTTCTTGAAAATTGTGATGTAGTAAATAAAATACTATGTTAGAACATAGTACTTGTACTCGTACTAACAGGACCTGGTATTCGATCCCGCGAGTACAAGCCATGCCTACGAGCGAACTCAATTAGTCACGTAGCGTCGAATCGCGGGATCCCGCGCCTCCGCGCATTACAAAAGATTTACTTCCCATGAATACGCTTTCAAACTTTAATGGAATTGGACCAGGGCTTAATTGAATTATCCCAATGCTATGCCCTTTGTACACAGACTCGATTATTCCACACCATGCTGTATTACATGGAAGAAAGAGATAACAGGAAGTGGCATGGAGCCGATTAGTATGGGAACCGGTGTAGCCGGTGTAGAACGTGTTGATTTCCATGTATTTGTTACACATGGAAATCAACACGTTGTCGTATTTTTACCACTAAGAAAGCTGCATTTTTATTGGTTGTCTGTTGTCAGCAATGTACAAAGTTTTACACATAATTTACTACCCGTAAAACTTAGGTGTCTCAATGACTGGCAAGCAATGACGTTAAGTATGCTAAACTGATCATACTGATAGTCGCCTCAATTTTCCCACTTGCCACTTCCTGTTGTCTCCTTGTTTCATACTGTATTTCAACCCCCATTATATTTAATAATCCGATCGGAACAGTCCCGTCAATGAAATGCGTTTTCAATATGCCGGTTATTAATTATGAACCATCACGGTTGTTGTTGAAGGAATCATGATTTATGTTTAACTAGTTTTTGCCTGCGGCTACGCACGCGTTAAACTACATATAAACCTTCCTATTTAATTACTCACGATAATGACATTTTTGCTACCCACTTTCTGAATTAGAACTCTTAATCGTCCACAGAATCGAGGAAACAAAACTGTAATGTTGTTTTAAAATCCCTGAGATTACAAAATTTAAAAACCAACCATGAATTAGCCATCATTAAGTTTTTTAATAAAAAGTCCTAGTTTGTAAATTAAAAAGAGCTGGATATATGATAAATCCACGTGTATTTAACGCTTACTACCAAAACGAAAATATATTCAGAGGTTGTTGAAAAGAAATCCTCCCCGCTCGATCTTACGTTTTCAATTTCGGACAAACCGCATACATTTGCCTGATGAACTCCCGAAAACTGTGGCGAAGTAGGTATTAACGCTACGTAGAGAAAGCTACGCTCTCAAAGATGAATGCCATACTTCACGCGTATTTTGTCGCTAATAATTACGCTAATGTAATGATACGTTAAGGAATTCCAAATTTTATTGCGTGTTATAATATATATATTATTACGTGTTTGATGGATATTTATTTATTTGTATACACAACGGTACAATTTTTGCTTAACATTATGTTTAATTATATTATACTTTTATTTGAGGTATTTCTATATATAGGGTTTTTCAAGTTTGCGTGGATGGGGAAATCCGAAACTATAAGGATTAGCGAAAAATGCTGAAAGGACTTACGAGGCCCATTTTGATGAAAACTAAAACTGTATAATTCGTTTTTAAAAAAATCATTTCCCTAGCCAGGAATCGAACGAATTCATTTTGGTAAAAAATTAGACCCTGCATTATTGCGTCATCTGATAGTCCACGCACACGTGAAAAATTTACCCTGTATATGAAAGTGTAATCATTTTACTCAAGTTATATCGTCTATGTTATACAAATGTTGTGTGTTTTATAAGATAGTAGCAAACGTTAATGCAGATCACCTGTTAAGTGGTTGCCAATGACTACCTGTTCCTTTAACTAATAGGTGTCTTATATACTTCCCTTCACACAAGAAATGTGGAATGAACTTGCTCCCGAGGTATTTCTGGAGCGCTATGACCCATGTCATCTCTTCAAAAAAAGGTGCAAAAAGAGCTCTTCTCCAAACCCGGCGATGCATTGGCGGCTTCTCTGGTATTGCAAATGTCCATAGGCGACGGTGACCACACTGACTACTTTTCATACATTCCCATCATTAGGGCCTGTCTGCCCATATCATTAGGCTTAAACATGACAAAAATATTGTAGAAGTATCTCCTTGGCAGACCATACTCTTCGATTCTTCAATTATTTCTCCAATATTGTATTAAATACTCAACATTTTCCGTTCTTTTTCTTGTAGTAAAATCTCAATTTATATTCCATTCGTTGTACAGAAACAATCGTTTTGAAAACGATCGTAGTTCGCCTTCAATCCGAATGTCGTTTGAAACGTCGTTTCGTCTGTATAATGCAAATTAGAAATGTTTCGATGAAACAACTTACATTGGTTTTTAAATTGAAACGGCGCAGTTTGTTCAATTGATTTTGTAAATCAGTGTTCTACTGATTTTCGAAGCAGCGGCAGTGTTCAGCGCTGCTGTGTTCTGGTTTGACGGGTGTGGTAAGGGAGACATACTTCTCCGAGGCGTTTCAATCAGTCCTCAGGAGTAGCACTCCATCTGTGGCCGACCTCAAGGCTGTGATCTTATTTGAGATTGATTACAGATGTCCATGGGCGGTGGTGACCACTTACATTCAGATAGACTGTATACTCGTTTGTTACATCGAACATTAAAAAAAAACATTTAAAATAAAAAAAATAAACGGCGATCTTATGTACTTAAGTTAAAAATAAATGTTGAGATTTTTGAGATGTAATAAAATTAAATAAACTCACTGACACGATGTGAATGACTATTTTTCACATCCTTATTAACTTAATTTTATACATAACTTTTTTATCGGCTCAAAAAATCAAAGCCCAAAAGTACTTAGATTTTTTCTGGAATCGAACCTGGAACTTTACATAGCAGACCGATACAATGACCAATATGCCACATGAATGTAATATTCTCTTTGTCGACCCTTCACAATAAAACCTGCGCATTACGGAAGCTGAGCGCATACGAGCCGATTAAATTGCGTTTTGGTGCCAACTCGACTCGTTAAACAATTCATTGGCGCTTTAGTTTGGTTCCTTTTTTGAAAATTGTCATTCTCTTTTCAGCTGAATTTGATCAATTATTTTTTTAGTAAATGTTTTATGCCAGTATTTAGTCAATATTTTTATGACAGGCGGATTTTAATTCATACGTAGTGGTAAAAACGATAATAATGATCAAATAATTGTAAAGGTGTCAAATACTCTAAAATTATATAGAGTTGTGAAAGAAATTTACTAGACTAAGCTCTAATTTGACTAGCAGTTTAAAAAGGAAATCTTAAACTACCTAAAAAGCAAAACGCTTAAATATTTTGCTAAAAAATGTCTAAAAATCTGTAAGTACAAAGTCTATAAGCCGTACTCTCAGAATTTCTAAATACTGGCAATCAGAAACGAAAAATTCTATGTGGACATTCTATTTTTAAATGCATTCGAATTACGAATACCAAGCACAATCAAGCCGCTTAAATTGAGTTTCGGTGCCAAGTCGATTCGTTAAACAATTGCTTGGCACGTTTAGTTAAGTGGACTTAAAAAAATATCATTCGATTTTTAAACACAATGATTAAAGGATTTAGAATAATATAATTTTATGAGATATAACGTTTATTTCTTGTTTTATTTATCTTTATCTATAGACTAACTACGGGACTTTTTTATATTTTTATATATACATATAATACTATAACTTTTGCCCGCGGCTTCGCACGCGTTAAATTACATAAACCTTCGCCTTGAATCACTCTATCTAAAAAATCGCAGCAAAATTCATTGCGTAGGTTTAAATATCTTAAGCATACATGGGGACAGACAGCGGAAAACGACTTTGTTTTATACTATATAGTGATAGGAGTAGTAAACGAGCATGCAGTCCACCTGATGGTAAGTGGCCTCTGCCGCCCATGTACAATTGTAAACAAACCCAGATAAGACCAGAGTCTTACTTTACGTTGGTCAAAAATGCGTTGTTAGCCCTGAGTACTAAGTTAAAACGCCTCGAATAAGTATGTCTCCCTTACCTCAGTCTTTAAGCCAGAACACAGCGGTGCTTAACATTGCCGTTATTAGGTTAATACGGTGATGCCGCCGGAGTCGAACCACAAGGGTTTAACCATCTCTAAACTTAACTTAACTTTAAACTTAATTAACTTCATCTTTAAACTTAACTTAATTAATATACGTCATGTGTCATATCTCGCGATGTATGTATGATGATGTACCTATTGAAGTTGGACGAAATTGATTCTGTTTTAATATTAATTCTGGCCTAATAATCTTAATTTACGACCTTTGTCGCCGTCTAACTTTCACTCCAATCTATTAAAACACAGGTAGGGCCAACCGTCTTATCAAATATAAACTAGTATATGAGCTTGGTACATACGTCTCAATATACGATATTACATTATCGAACACAATGTACGAAATACTCGTACAGCCACAGTTTCGTTGAAAGGCGGGCGCGGAGCCGTCAATCAGCGTAATAATTAATTATTGGAAGCGTCATCCGATGGTAAATTAATAATCTTACTCGAATATCGGATATTGCTCAAGTAACGATATTACGTTGAATTAAGTATTTACGTGGTCGTGGTCGTGACTGTGGTGGTATTTATTTTGTTTTACACATATGTATAACCAATCATGTATTGTAGTTATCATGAATAAACTTTTTTCTTTCTTTCTTTCTTTTTAAATTGCTGATATGAAAGAATTATTGCCTGAAATAAACATAAGATGATCTCGAAAGTCTGATAACATGTCCATAGGCGGCAGTGATCACTTACCATTAGGTGGATTGAAGGTAGGAAAGAAAGAAAATATAATTTATTGCATTTACAACACACATGATTGTATGTTCGTTTGCTTCTTAAAAAAGAGAACTAAAATTGTATATCTAAAATTGTCTAACCACATTTATAAAATTAAATGATTACGCACCCTACATATTAAAGTTATTGTTAGAATTTTAGGATATCATAACAATTCGAGCATAATTTACTTTAATATCTATTAATTTAATCTATAATGACTACTTTATACAATTATTCCTAAGAAGAGGGCGCTACACGGCAAGAAGAATTTCTAAAAACATCATTAACGAAAATACCTCCGATCTTAAACAATTAGAGTATCATTTAATTATTATGATTCGTCTAAAGAACAACCTTCTTTCGAGATGATCTTAGACTGAAGAGCGAACTTTCCAAGATAATAAATACGTTATATTTAGGCCACTCTAACTATCAAAATATTTTGCCAGACAAGACGAAAACAAACGATTAGTCGTAATCTACCTACGCAGCTAAATATTAATAATATAAAGAATACTTAGTACGTTCAAATAAGACTTCTCCAAAGCTTGGAGAAACTCCTTCACCCTTCACCGTGCTTCTTCACCCTTTTCGAACGAGCTCCCCGACTCAATTCTCGAAATTGAGTAGTTAACAAGCAACCGCATAAATATTTACATTTAAACTCGGCGTCAAGTTAAATCCGTTGCACACTGCCGACTTAAACTTAGACTGGCTTGCGTTGCCGCTAAGACCAGATACACACTAGCGTTTACGGACGTGACTCGGCCCAACTGACTTTGCTATAACGAATAAGTTAGTTACGTTTTAGTTATTCTATTAAATTGAAATGCTTTGTATTAGGCATAGAATTATTAATTGGCATTGGCATAGATTATTAATTGGGAAACATCTCTGAATTATATTTTTGCGAAAAACCGATTGGTTTTTAAAATATCGAACAAGGATTCTACAGTCTTATAAAGATCCAATTTCATTAACAACAAATTTGGTAGTAAATTAAATGAACATAATTAATTCAGCGTAATCGCGCGACTAAGTCGTCAGTGTGCAACTGTCTTAAGCGGAGCCATTGAAATCCGGTGACCGAATTCGAGAACAAAGAGTTCCGCTCGGGACGCTCGGATAAATTCGACGCAAGTATAAAATTGAATATATTATGATAATTCGCGGGAGTCGAGATCAAGGGCTAAATAAAATTTGTTCTGCGACAACATTATTGGAATTTCACAGTGTTTGCGGCTCGCAAATGCAATTAATTAAGACCTTTAAAATGGGTGACAACGTCGGATAAACTTTCAATGAATGAATGGAATAAGTTAAGGTTTAATACGCCTGTACTTACATCTTCTTCTTAAAATAATGTTTGTCTACTTACATTGCTAAACATGCGAAGTTTATTAACCTGTTATTGTGTAAGTTAACAGTACTTATTCTATTTCAATCTGGAGTTGATAATTATATTTATAAATGTCAATGTGCAACAACAGTCACTTACCTTTAAACGGTTCTTTTTTATATCTATTCAACAATTTGCCTTTATAAGTAATTCATCTAGTTCACAGCATAAAAACAGTGTACATAGAAAAGACCGGGGTGCCAAACGTTCCCTATTAATTTCATAAGAACATCCTCAATACTCATCACATCTAAAAATTGATGAAACAATCCTCACAGGATCAGCCGTACAATTCTTTAGTATCTCCCTTGTCCTCAGGAGAAGTGGAGCGGCTACTGCGCGAATACCCCCAGAACCAGTACCTGGTGCGGAACATCGGCGCCCACTACTACCAGATCATCTACCCCGTGCAGCTGCGCCACCACGAGAAGATGGGCATCTCTACCCGGGAGGTCAACATGCAGAAGGTAAGCGGTGTCCAAGATAACTTCTTATTTGGTCAAATTTGCTTGTACGTCTTGTGAGTCTGGTGGTGACTTCGGAGGCACCTCCGCCAGATCTTGACGACCCGCGTGGCGGAGCTGTCACCAAATCGGTCTAAAACACAGAGGGCACCAGTTTCGATCCCCGGCCAGACACATATCTGAATGATGAATTTAGATCTCTGTTCTGGGTTTGAGTATATGTGTATTTGTCTTTGTGTATGTCTATAGCAACCACGACACGGGAGAAAATCCAAGTGAGGGGCTATGAGTGTAGACAAAAAGGTAGTCTAAAGGTGGTAGAACTCTATGTGGTTCAAATTCGGCGGCGCCATGGCCACACCGATTTCTATCTTATAACCGCAGAGTTCAACGTAACTGTGTTCTTGTTAGAAGAAGACATACTACTCCGAGGCGTTCTCAGAGCGAGGCTATTAAGCTTCGCTCTGAGAACGCCTCCACCACCAGACCACAGACCACAGATGCCTTGATACTCCAGAGGATTATCTCAGGGGTATCAATCTATCTGTGGTCAACCTCCGTCAAGAATTTGATATTATTTGGGGTTGGTAACAGATGTCCATGGGCGGCACCGTCCCATACCACGAAGTGGTGCTCGATACTTAATTGTTCTAAAAATAACAACATAATTTGCGATTATAACAATATATTAATACTGCGCATTACATTAACACGAAGTTACATAATTTGTAAAATGTTAACAACTCGACGAATTATACTTCGGTTAAAGTAACTTTATTATAAAGCTTAAGTTAATCGTATCAAGACGTCAAGTGTTTAACCGAATTTTAACTTTCGCTTACCACATTTTATGTCACTTAATTTGAAATAATGTTTACATGTGTAACGTTTGATTTTAGTTACGGCCTTTAGCTTACAAAAAAACAGTAACGGTTGTAAATTTGTGTTATGTTAAATTTTCGTAATTTTATATCGCACTTACCTCTGCTAATTGGTTGATTTATTACGCTCTTTAAAAAGAAAGGTTTAAATAATTAAGAAGTATAGGA